>JAJOOS010011659.1:0-13438 GCA_029582725.1 Solanum chiquidenum | reverse complement strand
TAGATAAAATACCGCACCTTAAGAGGTTGTTGATATATTGTGCAAACAAGGGGGGACAAAAAGGACAAGTGCTTCGACGAATCTGTATGAGTTGTCAAATCATCTTTACATAAATAACCAATTAATAGATCATGGCTTTGCATGTGATGAGTCGAAAAAAGATCAGGTATAATAGTGATTTGATTTTCAAATGTTAGGTAATATTGGTATGAAAGCTAAAAATTAATAAAGTCTAAATCACCAAGATCGAGAAATATATATGTCACTAACGATTCTCGAATTATGAAGATAAAGTCCAAATCATCTTAGATCGAAAAATACGTCACTAACAGCCCTCGAATTATGGAGATCAAGTTCAAATTATTCTAGACCGAAATACGCCACTAATGGCCCTCGAATCACAGAGAATTCTTAATGGAGAAGAATCAGAGAGGAATAGAATTGTATCCATATTGATTTATCAATAAAATATTCTTGTTTCTTCATATTTTATTTGTGGTTGATTTATTTTTCATATATTTAAAATTTGTTGCAAATAAATTATGGCACGCCCAGTGGGACCAAGTTTGTTCTTCATGATTTCTTCTCTCCGTACAAATCAAATATGCAAATCTGAAATTGCAAAGGTGGAAGAATGATCAGTATTTCAAGTCTCATCTTTGAGTTTCATCAACTCTACACTCCAACAACGCTTGAAGCAGGGACACTTGTAGGCATTGTAAATTTGTAGGACTCTACTAGACGAGTTCCATTTCAATTAGAGTTCTTGGAGGCTACTCAATCCTAAAACCTAACTTTTATATATATATATTCTCTTAAAGAGGCATCTCAAATATTCCACAAGTTCATGAGATATTCATATAGAGATCAAATCCAAATCAACCTAGTTCGAGAAATACGCCACTAACAGTCCTCGAATTATGGAGATCAAGTTCAAATCATCCAAGTTTGAGAAAATACGGCACTAATGCCCCTCAAATTATGGAGATCAAGTCCAAATCATCCTAGATCGAGAAATACGCCACTAACAGCCCTCAAATCACAGAGAATTTTTAAGAGAGAAGAATCAAGGTAGGAACATAATTGTATCCATATTGATTTATTAATAAAATATTTATGTTTCTTCATATTTTTTTATGATTAATTTATTTTTTATATATTTAAAATTTGTTGCAAATACAGAGGTTAAACATCTCTCAACTAATTTATGTAATTATTTTTTCATATTTCTAATTTTTATAGTGAAAAATCCTAATTCCGTAACTGACTATTGTGATGGTGTACGATTGATTGGTTTTAATTTGTAAGAATCTTCTACGTGAACAGCGTGTTAATACTTTTAAGTCAATAACGTGTTAATACGTTTAAAATTATGAGCAAATAGTAGTATATGATAAACAATTTAATTTTTTTATGAATTTGGGCATAAATTTTTTAAGTTCTTGAAATAAAATTTATATATTTGAAAATTAAGTACTACAATTTATGATATTTTAAAATTTTAAAAAAATTATAGTATAAAAATAACTTATTTAAATTTCAAATTCAAAATTGTCATATAAATTGAGAATAAAAACTAATGCGGTCAATAATTTGAAAAAATGATTTTTTCTTCAAAACTACATGGCTAAATCACAATTACGTAAACGCAACTTTAATGAACCTAACAAATTATGAACTTTAAAAGAGTTGAAATGGAACCTGTGTAGAGAACTTAATTAAAAATAAATAATAATAATTTATTTATTTTTTGAAAAAGACAACTTCGGAGGTCATTTTGAAATATATAATCGTGCAGCGGTGTATAATTAAAAAATAACAACATAGCTAGCTTTGTGTGTATCTATAATTAAAAATTTTAAAAATACCTCTTTTTAAAAGGATAGTGAATCATTTTTTTTCGATTTTTTTATTTGTTTTAAGGCCCTTCAATATCAATGATAAAAGAACAAATATAAATATCGTGAATGTAACAATACATCAATTGGACCACCTTATGTTACGCTCTAATTATAAAAGCATCGTGTGGCACACATCTAATAACATTTTTCTTGTCCAAATAATAATATGACCACACATCGTTTCCTTATCCAAATAATAATAATAATAATGTGATACATATATTCTTTGTCCGTATAATTATGTGATGTTATGGTATAAAATTTATCGTAATAATAAAGTTATAACTATATAAATAATTATTATCACCATTGTCAATAATTATAAAAGAAAAAACAAAGAATTAGTTTTATTAAGAAATTTTATGTAGGGTGCACCCAATAATTTTGGAATAGGAAAGTCTAAAATAATAGAAGCAACACTTGGCAATCTAAAGTAAATTCAGAATTTCAAGAAGATGAATATGTTATTATAAGAAATAAATTTAAATTATAAATTTAATCAATTTAATTTTTATGTTTTTTATTATTTAACTTATTACATTTTTGAAATTAGAAGAATCGTTACGCATCACTAAAACTTTTATGCCACCCATAATGCTTAATAGATAGACAAAAACTTGTTTCTTATTTGGTTATTAATTTGGAATAAATTATATTATGATTAATAGTTATTATAATGATTAATAGTTTTTGTTAGAAGGTAGAATATATTTGGGTTAGTTATTTTGAGAACAAGACAATAAAAATGATAAAAATATGCCCAAAGGTTCCTCAAATTCATTTCTACTAAATATAATTCAGGTTATTTTCGTAAATGAATAACTTCATAAATATTATATTATGCATGTTATTTTTAATATTATAAATTAAATAATACTAAAATATTAATTGCGACATAACTAATTTATTTTATATTTATCATTTTCTAGACGGTTATGGTATATTCTTTTATTTATTTTTTAAATTTTATGATAATTAACTTGAAGTACACGAACCAAAATTGAACCTGCCTTAAAATGAGGGGGTGACAAGATGATTTCTAGCCACATCTTTTGATATTTTTGACTCTTTTTTGCCCAATTGATAAGATTTCACAAATCCCCAATAATATATTATTTCGGCGTCAGATTTATTATGCATAAGACCTCATTTGAGGAACGCGCTTCTTATCAACAATTTATTCGGCATAATACATAAATATATCATTTAATTTGATATTATTTTATATTTATGTTCTTAAAATTTTGAGTGTGTACAATAGACACTTAAATTTGTATAAAGTTGAATAAATAGACACATGAGTCATATGTAGCATAATACACGTAGGACACCATGTATGACACAAATTGCCATTAGGATATCATGTAGGATATGTGTGTCTATTTGTTCAACTTTATACAAATTTAAATATCTACTTGTACACATTAAAATTGAAGGACATGAATATAAAATAAAGCTAAATTACAAAATACTCCTATTTATATAATATTTAAAATTCAAATTTAAAACTTATGATTAAAAAATAATAATCTCATTCACTATTCCACGTTCGTCCATACCAATTGCCATATATTTTGTTCACATAACTAATATTTTTGTTTTATTACCAAAAAGGGATGGGCATTTTATTATTTTAATAAATAACTTGTAATATCTTTTGTTGACTCTACAACAACCACACATTTAATTTTCCCACTACCCGACATGATAGGTTAGAGAGATGAGTTCATTGATTACTTAATAATTTTCGTCTTCAATAAGTGTTCATTCGTTTTTTTTTTTTGTAACATTTTATTTTAACTTTAAAAAAATTAAATTAAATTAAATTAAATTAAATAATTTAATGTTTAAATTTTAAAATGAAATGAAAGGAGTAATTTTCTTTCCTTATTTTAATTTCTAAATTTGGAAAGTAAGAGACTAAGAGAAATATATAAAAGTCCAACTTTTTTCCTTGTTTGGTGGACGAAAATTAGGAAGAAAAATCTCTCTATTGCAAACTTTTTACTCCCTAGATTTTTTTTTTATTTGGTATTTGATATTTCTACTGAAATCAACCGCTGATTAATTTATGTAGTTAAAATGATTTTTTTGTTGTATGTAAAAGATAAAAAAATAATTTGGTATTTTATATATATTATTTAGTTTTCAATATTTATTTGGACTTGTAATTATAAAGAATGATATAATAAAATTATTATTTTATATATTATTTTATCTGTTTCAAAAAAAATAATTTAAAGTTAAATAATATTATATTATTAGAAACAAAAGCTTTTTTCCAACACGAATTAATAAAAAATTTATGTTATAAAATATCGATGAAGTATTTTTTAATAGTAAAATATTAAATTTATCTTATCTAATTTAACTTTAAAAATAGTTAAAATTAACTTGTCAAGTGAAACGTGAACGAAAAGAAGTCCATATTTTTATTATATATTTCACTATATATACTCCCTCCAAAGTCCAAGCAAATATTATTGAAATCTCCCTTCTCTCTCTTTTTTCTTCTTTCTTCTTAATATTAATATATCTCTTTCATTATTTCTAATTATATTCTTAGTAATCCACAAAGGCAAAGAAAGAAAATCAGTTTGATTCAATGGCTTCTTCAAGTGGTACTCAACTTTCTCTCTCTATTCTTCTCTCTCTTTCATACATATCGTTAATTAAAATAATTAGCGACAGACAACTTATGTTGTTAAATTATACAAAATTGTTGCTAAGGTCTTATTTAACGATTTAATAATATAAAAAGAGATTTTGTTAGTTATGAATTATTTAGCGATAGAGCAGTCATAGCTAATTTCACACATATTATTGAAGATTAGCATTTTATTAGCTATGATTTATTTAGTTATATATTAACAATGAATTTTGTAGATAACTATTTTCTTAATGACAAAGTGGTCATAATTTCTATAATACTGTCCCGTGATTTATTAATTTACTTCACTGAATTATTCACCAAGGTTAGGACTTAGGATTTTAGTATTTAGATATATTAGGTAGATATTTAATATAAGTAAGATCTCATTTATTAAAATTTACACCTTAATCTGAAGATATTTTAATATCTCATTTCTTAAAATTTATACTTATATATGTTCACCAACACAAATAAAACATATAAAAAAAGAAGTTAAATATATTGAGAAAATTAATATATATATATTATTTGGATGCAGGAATTGGAAATAATGATGAGTTAACTCCTTTACAAAAGCATGTAATGTTTTTTGATATTAACAAAGATGGAATTATATATCCTTGGGAAACATATCAAGGTTTGCATTTTTCTTAAATTTAATTATTTGTATTAAATTTGATATTTTCCTCTAATTTTATGCTATAAATTATTTAATATTCTTCTTATTTTTGGTTTATCATTTTTAGGTTTTAGAAAATTGGGACGTAATGTTTTTCGTTCACTTTTAGCTGCTGTTCTCATCCATATTGTTACAAGTGGCAAGACTCGACCAGTAAGTCGAATTTCGAATCATATATTTTTATTTATTTAATTATCTAAATTTTATTTTATTTATTTATATCGTTAATGAGAGAGATTTGGATAGAGAATTTAGGTATATTGGTAATATTATATTGAATTGTGTGGTTATTTAAACTTAAACTGTTTAAAGAGAATAAATTAATTTATTTTTTTTCAAACTTTGTCTTTTGTTAATAAAGATAAAATATATTTAATTTGTAATGACGACAAATAATATTTTAATTTCTTGTCGGTAGTATATTATTATATAGCGGAAATTATTAGTGCCTACTGGCCACTAGACATGTCACATTAATTAATTGAATACTACCCCCTTTATTTCATATTAATTGGCCTCCATACAAAAAATAATTATAATTTATGAAATTAAGAGATTCTTATAATATTAAAAATAATTACATAAAATAATAATAATTAAATTTAGTGTTTAGAAGTGTTATTCATAAGGTTAATTCGGCAAAATACATTTTTAATTAAAATTTCTTTAAGGAGTGTATCAGATCAATATAGGTCAAGTAAAATGAAATAGAAAAAATAGTATTTTGTCTTTAGAGTCGGCTTAAATTAATTTAATTTTGGATATTTTAAAATTAAAATAATTTAAAAGTATTTATATAATATTTGGGACTATATGTATGTGATGAGATATTTTAAGAATTTGTTGTCTTCTAATTAAATTAAAAGAGTAAAGAGGTCAACAGATTAGGTGATTAATTATTGTCTAAAATAAAGGTGTAGACAGTGGTAGACCTACTTGGTAGCTGTGGCTTTTTTATTAGTATGACTAATGATTATGATAGGATGAACCTATCAATAATTTTTAATTAGTGGTTTTGAGTTTGAACTTCGAGAATAGAAAACGTTTTAATAAAAAATACTTTTATTGCTTTTTAGTTATCACCTAACACTATGTTTGGATCATTGTTACTCATTGTATTGTATTGTATCGTTACTATACCTACAATGTTTGTTTTGATTGTTACTTAAAATGTATTGTATTGTATTGTTAAATTCCGTTGTTACGTAACAATGAAAATCCCCATAAAATCCCCATTTTATGAAACAACCAATTTGGTGTGTTTCCATTGTTACTTAATTTTTTTCCCATTATATCTTTACATAATATTTCATAATACTATTTTACCCTTTACCTTATATTATTTAATTCTAGTCAAACCTCCTTACCCTAGAATAATTAAGGATATTTTAGTAAATTTATAAATTACAATACAATACGATACAGTTAAACCAAACAATAAAAATGTTATTAAACAACAACAAACAATACAGTCTAGCCAAACATTGTATCTACCATACAATACAGTACAATACAATACAATACATTATGAAACAATGGATAACAATGATCCAAACAGAGTGTAAATGTAAATTTAAAAATCATACGTTTGGGTTGTGTGTCAGTCTCAATATGATTGTTCATCCTATACATATAAATAAATCGTTCGTTCATTTTTTATTTTATATATCTTAGTTTGATTATGTACGAAGATTAAAGTGTAAAGTTTTTTTTTGAATTATTTTTGGCTAAATACTCATTTATTTGTTTTGTTTATAGGGAAAATGGCCATCTCCACTATTTCCAATTGTGATTAAAAATATAAAATTTGGCAAACATGGCAGTGATTCTGATGCCTATGATTCTGAAGGAAGGTAAAAATGACCTTACACAATATACTTTATCTGTTTCAATTTTTTTGTCTTTTTTTATTTTTTTTTATTTTAAGTTAGAAAAATATTTTTCGACATACCAAACATTATTAAATGTTTTTCCTAATTGTGAAGGTTTGTGCCAGAGAAATTTGAGGAAATTTTCAAGAAATATGCACATAAAAATTCAGAGTCCTTAACATCAGAAGAAGTGAATGAATTGCTCAAGAAAAATAGAGAACCTAAGGACTACTTTGGATGGTAATATTTACACTTCTTTTCATTTTTGTGTTTTTAGTCTTAAACTTGTCACTAAATTTTATTTAGATATTTGTGTTATGATTTATTTTAGTTGTATATCTGAATACATGATGAACTAGTGTTCTTATTAGACTCTTTCGGCCTAAATGTAAGAAAAGTAACATATATACATGTGTTTTCAAGCGTCGGTTAAATAATAGATATTTTATTCAGTTAAAATATGTCACATTCTTTAATTATATATACATTAGACTCAATATTAAGCCGTAAAACCTTGCGACTATTCTATTTGAGGTTGATCATGTATATAGATTATATCAAAAGAAAAGTGTAAATTTTATGTGATTAGCTTATTTACCTATAATGAGTATTTTGAAATTATGTGCACAAGCTTTTCTAAAATTTGATAAGTTGAAAGTGTCTAATAAAAATATTTTATCATGTGTTTAATTGTTCTTTTAGAACATACAGTAATTTAAATAGCTGAATGAAATTTTGTAGCAAGTTTAAGAAGTTGTTAATGAATTCTATCATTTAATTTCCTTTTAAGGGAGAAAAATTCCATGGTTAAATATTGGTAATCAATTTATTACTATTTTTTACTTGAGACGATGATCTCTCAGAAAGAGTCTCTCTATCTTTATGAGATAGTGATAGAATTTGCGTATATTATACTCTTCCAAGCGGATTTTTCTAAATTTATTGTTAGTAATTTTTTTTTAATTCTTTTTTTTTGTGTAGGCTTAATGCTATGACAGATTGGAGGATTCTATTTGATGTGGGAAAAAACAAGGATGGTATATTGTCTAAAGAAGCAGTAAGAGATGTTTATGATGGAACCCTTTTTGAACAAAAGGCAAGAGAAGTTGCTGCAAAGAAGTCAAAAGAGAATTAACTATATTTAAAAAGTTATTTTATTTATACTATATTATTGTTTTGTCTTGTTTGATATTTTGATACTCATTGTTGTACAAAAGTGAACATTTTAATATTATTTTTTTGTTTTAATTTATGTGACTATGTTTGATCGAAATATTGTTTACTGGTTTATTATCACTTTTTTACAGTCTTATACTTTTAACATTTTTGTTTCGTTGGCTTCAATATGATTATTATATTATTTGGTGTTGCTATGGTTTTCTTTTTCATTTTTTTCCTAAATGGACTATTCACTAATGTTTTTATTTTATACGTACCTAATTTTATTTGAAGTGATGGTCTATTTAAAATAATGTTATATTTAAATTTTGATAATTTAACAAACTATGAGATCTTGTAAAGAGACTTTGATCGCATGATTAGCGCCTGTCCAAGACAGTTGGGAACAACTGTAAAAGCTATCACCACTGTCATGATTGATGAGCATAGGAAATAACCTAGTTTGGCATAACAAAATTCCAAAAATCAAAAGCCATTTTCTCTTTAGAAAAAAACAAGCCCATACGAATAATAAGGGATCTGATAGAGTTATTCCTAAATAGTCTTAGTTATTTCGATTGTGAGTTGTATCTCAAGTCCCAACATTGTAGGATCCATTCATTGGCTATAAAAGAATATAGATCATTTCATTCTACATCCTGAGATTATTGAGTTCATGGCAAGAGTTAGCTTTGAAGAGTTTGTTTGAAGTCTATATCTACTAGCCAAAGCTAGTTGGTGTAGTGGACAATTAGTTATTGCTTAATTTTACCTTGTAATATAGTTATTACAAAGGGGAGGGATTATTTGTATAATTCCTAGGTTGCAAGAGCTTATAATCTGAATCTTGACTTTTTGATTAGTGCAGTTGTTGATGAAATCCTGAAAGACAGGTTGTGGTTTTCTGCTCTATTGGGCAAGTAGTTTTCCATATAAGTATCATTGTCCTTTACTTTAAGTATTACTGTTTTTGTTGTTCATAATATTGTCAAGGGACCTGGTCCCCTTACTTGTGGTGGACTCATACAAGTCATCATAACGCCTCTACCTTCTCAAGGTAGAAGCATGATAATTACGCACTACCCTCTTCACACTTCATTTATGGGATTACAATGAGTATATTGTTATTGTTTGATTGAGTTTAAGCGGGATTATAAAAGAACTTTGAGGAAAATGACTTTCCTAGTGAAAGTAAAAAAGCAGGTTCCGTAAATCACATTTCAAATCATAATTGTGTTCTCTCCATGCTCTAACACATCCAATCTTCACAGTCACCCCGTAGTCCCACTGAACCCTGTCCTTTACCCCTATGTAAATAACCCAAGAAAATAGGCTATTAAAAATTCACTTATTTAAAAAAAAATATATTTTCATTCGTACTGAAGACACCCTATACCTCATTCACACCAAAACCCCAAAAATATTTACACCATAAATATCCAAACAGATTGTGATGTGTCATTAAAAGTGGTCCATTGAATGTGGCTTGCTGCCTGTCTTGACCCCTCTTCCACACACACATTTTTGTTATTGTTCTTTTCCTTATGGGAAAATTACATTTTTGTGTCAATCAAATAAAATTATAATAGTATCAACTATTTAACCGATTTATTTATATTTCTTTTGTTTTTTTACAAATCCCAAGATGAGGATTACAAACAGGGGTAAAACTAGCTTAAAGAAAGTAGAATTACTGATGATATGTTGATCGAGTCAAATATGAAAAATTAATTCACGCGGACGATGATCGACAAGTTGGCAAGCAAGTGTTGAAAAAATATGCATTAACTAGTACGATAGACAATATTATGAAAAAAGAAGTCAAAATTATATTTAAAATAAAAGCATATTGTAAAGTCAAGTAGGACGATGATTGTGAATATATGATCTCAAGTATTTTTAATTAGACATTTTGAATTTGACTTATGCGACATGAATTTGAATTAATTTGCACTCTAATACAAATATTAGACACAGAACGAGAAATTCAAAGAAAATAGTACTCTCTTAAGAGATCGTTTGGTAGGGTAAGAGATAGTAATCTCGGGATAAAATGTAAAATATCCTATGGTTGGTTAAAGGTATTAGTTAATTCCCACTACTATAATGATGAAATATGTTATCCCATATATATAGCGAGATAGCGAATCTCATTGGATGTCTCAGTCCATAGAATAACTTTATCTATTCCATCTTCAATACGTGACACAAAGCCAAATTAATCCAAATTTCAATATGAATATCAAACGCTAAATGAAAATCCAAAGGAAATAGTACTTGAGGAGAAGAGAGTAAGACTTAGGTCGTCTTATACTTGGAAAGAGTTAATTATATTGGTGTTACAACGAATTTTGTGCTTCAAAAACATTCAGCGTAATCCCGCAAATGAAGTATGGAAGAGTACGTAACCTTATCTTTATTTTGTGAAGGTATAAAAAAATTATTTTCGATAGATCCTCAACTCAAATGAAGCATATAAAAATTGAATCATAGAAAAATAGAAGAGTAGCAACCACAAAAATAATAGGATAAATGAAGCGAAGAAAACATCAGACAGTAATAAAACTGAAGAATACGCTAGTTGGAAAATTATTGACAATACTGATAAGAAAAACTAATTCATCTGAAAACTTCAAAGTCCCAAAACTTCCATTTCGATTTGAATCATTTCTACGCACCGAAAAATTACACTCTCGTTTATAAAAAGGTCTTAGAGTGAGGTTTAACTCGCCAACATACTTATCATCTGAGAAACTCCTTTGGCAAAACAACTCAATAACAACATTAACATCCTCTCGTATGATATCTTCCTCGGGCACGTAGAAGCAAAAAATGGACATATCATCCCATACAAAAGGTCTAAGTAGAAAAAAATAATCAAACATCATGAAGTGGTTTGTCAACTCGTCTTGGATGTCTTCATCAAGTTCACATCACCTCTTCATCAAACATCATTTCTTCAAATATTTTTATGGATCGATGCAGTCATAAGCGAGCCTCTATCTTTGACATGGGACATATTTTGAAGTTTGATTAAATGAGTTGATAATGTGACAACTAGTTTCTCTCTAGAATTAGGACAAACTGCGGCAAAATCTCTTTCTCGCCAAAGCCAAAACTGCAGTGGAAGAGGTACGAAGTGTGATTCATCGCTAAGCTTCAATTTAGAGGAAGATACACTAAATGTCATTCGTCGCTAAAGCCGAAGTTACAAAAGAAGATGCACGAAGTGTGGTTCATCTCAACCAAAGCAATAATCGCTAATTTTTTTGCACCAAATGGTTCCTCGCCAATTATGGATTACACCTCACATTTTGGTCTGATATTGAGACTTTTTGCGGTCCATCATAAACCTGCAAGAAAAAAAGAAAAGTGATGTGTCTCACGCTGCAAATTGCACGAAGCTTCAAATCGACATGGTGAAAATTATGGCATATGCTCTCGCGCTCGTCATGATGAATATGGTCCTATTGGCTCAAGAGTTTTATGTTGTCTCTCCATGTAGATGATGACAAAACTCTCAATCAATGCAGAAATCAATATGCGGCTCTTCGGGAAAGATGCAGAGAAGTGAACTCATGGATGTTGTCCAAAGTTAAATTGGATCGCTAAGTTTAAAAATATCAATTTTGGTGAGTTCATGAGAACTTTGAGTTTTATTTTTGGATAGGTTGTAGACTTAAAGAGTCTATTTTCTATTGAATCAAGTCGCTCTCCATTTGAGCTCTCCTACACCAAGATGCAAACGTTTTGGTGAGACTCCACAATCTGCAAAATAATAATGACAGAATTGAAGACCAACTTCAAAAATTAATTCTCGTCAATTCATGAAGAGTTTTACCTTGATTTTTGGATATGGTGTATACTTGGATGTCTAGTTTCCATAGAAATAAGTTGCTCGCCATTCGAAATCTCCTACACCAAGATAGAGACGTTTTGGTGGGACGGCATAGAGCTATAAAAAAAGAAGACAGATTTGATAGCAAACTTCAGAAAATCAATTTCCGCCAATTCCGAAGGGTTTTGATTATGTATTTCGGATATGTCGTAGCCCTCTGAGTCTAGTTTCTGAAACATCAAACGGATCATGATTTCGATGTTTCTACAACAAGTTATGAACTTTATACCGCAGGCGTGCTGTGCTGAAAAAAAGTGACGAAAATTGAGTTATGTATGCCTCAAGTTGACAATAGCATGTGTATTTATAGAAATCAAAAGTACATAAATTGTGTTCCTACAAATTATGGAAAAACCATATTTAAAACAAAATTGTGGTAAATTTTCCTAGGAACCAAATTATGGTAAGTTTCTATAGGAATCAAGTTATGGAAAATTCCATTGGAATCAAGTTATGAAAAATTTCAATTGGAATCAAATATGAATTTTTTTGAAAGACTCCATAAACAAATATATTTCACGAATGCTTCAAGCCTTGTCTTTAAAGGTTGGACAAGTTGGACACCGCAACAAGCCTGAAGCAGGGGGCATTTGTAGACAATGAAATTTTATTGATAAATTCATATTAAATTTTGGATTAATCCATAAATTCATGATATATTGACCAAGTTAAATTATTGGTTAATAAAGTCGGATTAATATTTAAGTCTAAATATATGACTTAAATAAAGTCAAAATTACATTTGGGTCAGTCCATTAAGTTGACAAGATGAGCCCAACTCATGTTCTTCAAGCCCAAGGACCAAAATTGTTTGGACAAAAATACCCCTAAAACCCTAGATCATGCCTATATAAAGAGGTCCTCATAAGACCAAAAGAAAGAAAGGAAGAAAAAGAAGAAGACGCATGGAAATACATAGAGAATCCTTGTTCTTCAGTGGTGATCTGCAAGTCTTCCGCATAGAAATAAGTCTTCGCTCCCAGTGTTGAGCCGCAAGTACAAAGAAGTCTTTGCTCCAAAAGTTGAGCCGCAAGTATTCCATCAAATCAAGAACATCATTGAAGAGAAGAATCAGGGGATTACATATTCTTTTCTTAAAAGATTTTATAAAGATTGTAACATTCGCATAAATTCAAATACAAATAATGTTGTTTGCTTGCTATTTTCCTTTCTTGATTGTTGTATTTCAGGATTGAAACTTTAGACGCTTACAACCTTATAGAAAAGGGTATTAGTGATGATATGTTGATCGAGTCAATATGAAAAATTAATCCACGC
>JAJOOS010011658.1:0-11147 GCA_029582725.1 Solanum chiquidenum | reverse complement strand
TCTTCTTATAGAGATGTAAGATTGATCATTTATTTACTTTATCAAATATTTTATTTAAATATCTAGGAATCTACATGAAAATTCTATCAATATGTTTGATGCTGCCTAGAAAATTCTTTGACCGAGATTGTTAAGTTGCTTTTGAGGAACAAATTAGTCCAAATATATAATTTTGAACAATAATCTATATTTGTATTTACTTAGAAGTATTACAAGAAAATTGAAATAAGGTAGGTAAATGTAATATAATAATATTAAGAGGTGAGTGTTATAAAGCCAAGTTTAAAGGAAAGACTATGAAATTATCTCTTTTTTTCTCCATAAATTTACTATTTTTATGCTAATTTGAATGTCAATTCTTAAGAAAATTACATGATTTTAATGGAAGCAAAATTTAAGTTAACCCTTACGGTAATGTCTAAATCCTTATTTTGTTAATCTACTATCAAATGTATATCTTCCTTCCTTTTTCTCATAAATTTATTATTTTTATTCTTATTACTATGTCATAACTCTATAAAAGAACTCATTTGAATGGATAATAAAGTCATAAATTTTCAATTATTATAACTAACACAAAAGAATAGCTATTAGACGATGCTTATTTAAGAATTTTTTTTTTATGAAATCAATTATCTCATATATCAAGTTAAAATTACAAATTTATGTGTTAAAATTTGTTATCTAATTTATTTGGATTTAAAAAATTTAAAAATATCTTTAAAACTTTTTCACACCGCGCGTAGCGCGGCTAAGTATACTAATTTAATTATAATTAAGGAAAGAGAAATATATATATAATAGTTGTGAATTGAAAGAGAATTACGGTTTCAGAAAAATATTATTCAACTATCCTAATTCAAAACTTTTGCTCTTCTCTATGATATATTAAAAAGTATAACTCACCCGATAAAAGACTCTTTGTTTTTCTTTAAATGAATTATTTAAGTTACAACATTATATTATTAATTCTCCGTTACTTAATTATAGAATTCGAAAAGTTTTGCACTATTAAGATTCAAACACAACAACTCCAATATAAATAGGCCTACAATATGCATTCACCTTCTCACCTTTACATGAAACAAATTTAAACTTTTTGCAAGAAGTAGGTAGGATAGAAAGAATGAAGTCAAAAAGATAAGGCCATAATAATTTAAAATTATTTTGTAAGCTCGAAGCATTAGCACCGGAACAGTCTTGTGCTCATGTAATAATGTTTGATCGACAATACATTATATAAAAAATATTTCTTGATACATTTCAAAATACCATGCTTTTGCTAAGCGTATAATATTTCATTGATTCAAGTGTGAGAAGAAGAAAGAAGCAGGAATCATAACTTTTGAAGAAGTTTTTAGCCTATCTACAATTAATTTGATTTATTTTTCAATTCCATGTAGCTATTTTTCTTCTTGTATGTTGTCCATCTTTGACCTATTGAAATATTTTAAATTTATATGAGAAAAAAAGTGACAATATTTAAGGAAAATTTCGATATTGGGGGATTTCGCATAAAATTAGGAAATGACAAAATGAGAAGTACAAGGAGTACTAGGAGAAAAAAAACACTATAACAAACAAAGAGAAATAAGGAAAATATATACATAGAGTTGACAAGAAAAAAAGTATGAAAAAATGGCTCCATGTAATGTCGAAATTAAAGTATAATTTTTAAATAGTAATTCATTCATTTTGTTTCATAAATAGTCATCTATATAGTTTGTTCCATAAATAGTCATATATAGTTTGTTCCATACTCTTCCTAAATTTATAGAGAATAATGATAATTATTTAAATGGAATGATTTTTTTTAGAAGGCTGGATATTTTGAAATATTACGTGGAGAAGTAGAAAGGAAATTGGCTCTTATTTAAGAGGAAGTTTTGGGAATTATGGTTGTAATTAGGAAAGGCTCATAATTAACGTGTGAGGATGAAGGAAAAAGAAATAAAAATAGAAAAACACACATAAAGGAAAAATTAAGAAAAAACTAAGGAATTCCAAAGATTTTAATTTGATTGTATCACTTTTATTTTTATTTTTTTGGTTTTCTACTTTTCATTCTTACTTCATTTTTATATCATAAATTCATATAAATATTTTTTTTTTAAAAATGACTGTATGCAAATATTTAGTTCTTTTTATAAAATAATTTGAATTTTTTTTGGTTATAATTATAAAAAAATTAGTCTTTTTTATGCATTCAACCACATAAATTTTGCGATGCTTCCAAAATAACAAAAAGTCTGAACTCGCAATCTTTAGATAAAGATGACGAAGAATTGACAATCTCATCACAATTCATATTTAATAACTTATGTGCTTTGATTAAAAAAATCAGCAATCTTTTAGTTATATTAGTCACACATTTTTTTCTTCCTTAACCATTTCTATTGAGTCTTAGTTCTTTATATGGAAGGTACATTTTCCTTTTTTCCCCATAATTTTAGCCAATTCTTCACATTTTATATTTTCTCTATTCATGTGTTGTATTAAAAAGAGTTACTTTATTAGTTATCTTAATTACACTTTTTATTTGGTCATGATCTATAGTATTAAAGAAAAATACTTATACAAATGTAAAGATATATGTTCTTTCCTTTTTCTTTTTTTTTTTTGGCTTACATGAGTTTTATAATACACAATTGATAAGAAATTTAAAGGTGAAATTATTTATGGGACAGAAATGCTTATATACTACGTATATCGTGAAATATTTTTTAAATAATTCATATTTATGAATTGACTCAAATATATATTTAAAATTTATTTCATAAAAAAGATGATAAAATATATTTTTACGATCGCGCGAAGCGCGGTCAATTTCACTAGTTATATGATAAATATACAAATACAATTTCCTCTCTTCACTCTCTGCCCTCTGTCGCTCACCTCTCTCCTCCCTCTCCCAATCTCGCTTGCTTCACTCCTTCCTCTACCAATCTCGCTCGCCTCTTTCCTTCCTCTCCCAATCTCGCTTGCTAGATATACAAATGCATATGTATATCAGTTACATATATACAATTATTTGACAAATATACATATACAATTCACCTCTCTCCACTCTCTCGCTCGCCTCTCTCCTCCCTCTAACATGTCTGCGAATCGTAATTATCAAACTATAGCTATGGAGCCTAGTTAAGTTTATTTTGGTGGCTATTTGTGAAATTTCCTCTAAATTAAAATTAGAAAGTTTCCCACTTTTTCAGTGAGAAATTGTTTCTCATCATGCATTTTCCTAGTGAGTTGATTCAGTGAAAAAATTATGTTCTCTAACACATAAACGTCTCACTGATTCACGGTGAAAAATAATCATTGTTCCTAATAATGTATAATATACATCAATTGTGACTAACTAAGGCAATATATTTATGGATAAATTACCTATATACACACCTTTTGTTTCCAAAATCCCTTATTTTATTTCCAAACCCCCAAATGCTGGATATATTAATTCTAACCCTCAAAATCAACGTTATCCCTTCCTTATTTCACTCCACAAATCTCTCCATATTTTTAGTCACACAATCTTAGTAGTTATTTTCTCATTTTGAAATTTAAAATCAATCTCTTTTCATGTAGATTAAGGATATTTTTAGACAAAAAAAATAAAAAAGGATATTTATGAATCTTTTACCTGTTTTAAAAATACTCCAAAATTTATAATTAAATAAATAAGTGAACTTCCAAATTTAGACACTACAACGTAAATTAGAAAAAATGTTATAGTAGTAGTTATTATTTGGTAATAACTCACAAGTTTGATTTTGGTAATGTCGTACCATAAAATGATGTTTTCTTGAGTTACAAAGTTTTTGTCCATCGTTAAAATAAAAATAAAATTTGGTAATAATATTTATAAATTTTTCATAATTTGAGTTGATTATGGACTGTAACAATTAATTTCTCATTGAAACTGATTAGGATTCTTGTATTATTATTTAATCTTCTCGTTGTCTCATAATAATATTAGTTTCAATTTTACCAAAGTTTCATACAATCTAATATGTTTCTCTGTTTTCTGGTGTTTTTTTTATAATTATATTTCTATGTATCAATCACAAACAATCAGACAACTAACTTATACTTAATATCATATACAAAATATAAATATAATCTGATACCTATCCTCATTTTTGAACATTTTGATGCTTTTATAACAAATTAAATGTATAATGTATCATTTATAAAGTATAGTATTTCACAAACACGACAAGATACAAAAATAGTAATGTATCATGCTAGACATTTGGCCATGATACAATAATTTAAATTAATACTACATGTATATGATATATAATAATTATCACACAATAATGTGTCAAACTCTAAGCAAACACTTTACGTGCAAAATTTACTTATTTAATGTATCTAATTAATAGGAACACAATACTTATCAATTTATACAAGATTCATAAATACTAATGTAGCACAATTGATATAGTCAACTCGAAAACACAAATAAAAAATTGAATTAACTACATGTATCTGATACTTAATCACTACCACACAGTAATGTATCGATCTAAAAGCAAAACCTTATGGACAACCTTTACTTTAATGTATCAAATAGGATTACAGTACTTAGAACTTCTTCAAACCCCTTACAATGATAATAACAAGACTAATGAAGATATTCATGATACATCTTCTCAATTTTTTTTTGATAATTTTGAATAAAAAATGAAAGTATCTTCAATGAACTATGAGAAGAATTTTGAATCTCAAAATTTTCAACAAAATCAAAATTGAAAGAATCTTCGATGAACTTGAAGATTCACAAATAAAATCGTTTGTCCAACAACAGTTCCATCAGTTTTGTATCCTTCATAACTCACCTAGCTACTTAAATTCCTGAATGTCTTAACAAAATCGATATATTCATCTTGTGTCAGCCATTTTGATAGAATATTTTTAATCTGTTAGGATTACTAATAGATGGAGGAGATGAAAATCTTGTATCAACCACTTTGGATCTGTTATGATTTCTGATAGATGGAGAAGATGAAAATCTTGTATCATCCACTTTGGTTGAATACTTTGGATTTATTACGATTTCTGATAGATGGAGGAGAAGAAAATCTGGTTTCAACCACTTTGATCAAATACTTTGGATCTGTTACGATTTTTGATAGATGAGGAGATGAAAATTTGAATTTTCAATTCCTTGAATTTGTTACATTTTGAATAGATTGGTATCAATAAATATGTTTAGCGTGATTTTGGGGATTGAAATTAAATTTATGTTTAGGTTCCATATTAAGCGTAACTGACTAGGTTTGTAATGTATCATGGGTGATGTATCCGGATAAATTTTATGTATCCGGATGGATAATTCTTTAAGGGATTTTTGTAAATTAAAAAAGAGTAGGGATAAGATGTATTTTAGATCTTATACTATGTGATTTATATAAGTTATACTATTTATTAGGACATTTTCAGATCCATTAAGAGACATTTTTTTAAAAAAGAAACCTTAATAGGCTGAATCTGAATGATTAAGATTCAGACCTTCATTAAGTGCAAACAAATGAGGTCTTAGATTCAATTCTCCAAGTTTATTTTTTAATTAATTTTCTTCAATAGTTATTGTGCATTTTAATTCTTAATTACAATAGACTAAAAATAAAATAAAATCTTTTATGCAGTACCATTACTTGAGATTTAAACAAAGAATCTGTTTGGACTATGAATAAAACCTTCTTTCTTCCATTCGTGAATTGCAAGTTGGGAAATTGTTGTAAGTTGCAAAAAAAAATCAATAAAAGTGAAAGCTACATGACAAATGTCATGTGCTATCGCTCAAAATAAATGAATATTTACACTATCAAATCACCTAAAAAATCCTCTAACCTAAAATAGTCAAAATAAAGATATGATTCTCTCGTCTTTTATTTCGATTTCTTGTTTGAAATACACGTACACTTCAGGTGATTATTAAGACTTCTTAAGGAAACTATGCATATTTGTGGCCTCGAAATTTCATTACTAACTTAATTATTATAGTGAATAAAATTTGTTGAGAAAAAGATAAAACTTTATTAGGAACAAATAGTAATTTTGTAACTTAGACTGATACAAATAAATAAATTCAATATATATTTATTCCCTTTGGGGGAGTGACAAAGAAATGGGGAGAAGATGGTGATTAATTGGTTTACAATTTTATTATCAGAGACAATTCAGAATTTAAAATAAATGAGTTTTATTATAATTTCAAGACAATATTATATATTATATTATATGTGAAAAGCTTTCAGATTAAAAGTGTGAAAAATATTTAAAATCACGAAAACTCTCGTAGCTTGAGGCATGTCAAATTATATATTGTCCTTAAGAATATTTCATCTAAAATAGTGTATCCCTTACGATTCAACTCATTCTAGTGTAAGAAGAATAATCTCAACTTTATAGTAAAATAATAATGACAAATTAATTAATTGTCATAGATTACAAAGGTTAATGACTAATAACAAAGTTTAGTGGCTATGAAGAGGGTATAAAGAATTGAAAACTTCCAACACTAAAATGTAATATAATTAATAAAGTAGCCATTGAATGATATATTCAAAGATAATTATTTTCTTTTATAATATATTAGATTTTTTTTCCTGACAGTTCTCTAGGGAGTAAAAAATGAGCCCAACTATAAATAACTCACTCAATTTTTTTAATTTTTTTTATGATATTAAAATTTCTGTTGGTATCACTTAAATGAATATATTGTTCCGGAGACGCTATTCCAAAAAAAAAAACTAATCTATTTATATTTATCGTTTGTTTCCAAATGTTACAAGTTATCAAAAATATCTTTTATATTATTGTCCTTTTTTTTTTTGAACTATTAGGAACTAGAGTATCATTTATATAACCCTAATTAAGTATATTCCTTCATAGTCATGTTAATGTATCTATACGTCTCACTTTTCGATAAGATTTTTTTTTGTAAAGTTGTGCAAAAGTTAGTATGCTTATATAGACGTATACATTTTTCTATTAATATTACAATATTCATTATTTTTCGTCAATTCTAATGTATATTTTTTTATATGCTAGATAAAACACCTCACCTCACACTTATGTTAAACACTAATTTTTTTTGGGCAAATTACAGAAATCACATATTTTTAAGGCAAAATTACAATTTATCCCTTAAAAGTTTATAATTACAGAAATCCCTCAAAACGGATACAATAATATAAGCGCTAATACATTAATCTGATGCGTGAGATACATTAATTGTTAAGTAAGATACATTACATTTATACATGATACACTAATCTGATGTACACTTTATACATGATACACTAATCTGATGCGCGAGATACAATAATATAAGTGCGCGAGATACAATAATATAAGCACTGATACATTAATCTGATGCGCGAGATACACTAATCTGATGCGCGAAAATGAGGAATTTTGGAAATTTATAAAACTTATAGGGGATAATGGTTATAAGTAAACTAAAATGTGGGATTTCTGTTATTTTTCCATATTTTTTTGTATATTGTTTGATTACCCAAAAAAACTCATAATTGTGAAAATCTGGAACTTAGAGAAATATGAATATGACGTAGTATATTGTTTGAGTTCGAAGAAAAACATCAAAATATCATTGAAACGTTAGTTGAATTTTTTATATGAGTAATTGTAATTATTTGGGACTTAGCTAATAAAACTGACAAACTATGGATCAAGTGGATACGTGATTTTTATATAAAGAGGAACTTTCACATATAACCACTCAAAAATAGCCTAATTACTCTCCATAACTATAGTTTGATACAATTCGTAGCTACATGTCATAGGGAGGAGAGAGGCGAGCGAGACTGGGAGAGAGAGGAGAGAGGTGTATTGTATATGTATATCGGTTATATAATTGTATATTATACATATGTATTTGTATATATGGCAAGCGAGATTGGGAGAGGGAGGAGAGAGGCGAGAGAGAGAGGGCAGATAGTGGAAGAGAGGTGAATTGTATATGTATAATATGGCAAGCGAGATTGGGAGAGGGAGGAGAGAGGCGAGTGAGATAGGGAGAGGGAGGTGAGAGGAGAGCGAGAGAGGGCAGAGAGTGGGAGAGAGGTGAATTGTATATGTATATGGTTAGATAATTGTATATTATACATATGTATTTGTATATTCTTGCGAATTATACATATACAAACGTGGTTAATTATACAAACTCGAAGTAAGCTCACGCAATTAATGTATAATGTTAGTCGCGAGTGATAATTATAGCAAACTATAGCTATGATAAGTAATTAAATAGTATAAGTTTGTTTAACCGCGTAATTTTCCCTTATATAAAGGGCGAGATCCCATGGACTCCCCATAGTCAAGCAAGCTGGATGACTAAAAAGATTATGAATGGAAAAAATATAGTTGATAGGATGCAACAAAGTGATAGCAGGAACATGGAAAGTATGGCCAAAGAGTTAGCTTACATAATTATTGTTAGAGCCCAACCTAGCATTAGAAATATTTTACTTAGCTATAAGTATTGAGCAATAATATGTTAGAGCTCTAGTAATACAGGATCCATCTAAGAACTAAGCTTGCTGTGTTGGCAACTTGATTTGTAATGCTTGCTACTGGCAATTAAATAAAACCGTTAGTTACCAAAAAAAAAATTGCAATTTATTTTGATTGGATCATATTGATTTTTTCATGAAAATATGAGCTCGAATATAATTTTAGAAGTGTCTAGAGTTGATTTGAGACGATTGTTTAGATTGAAAACTCGAGTTTGAAGACTTCATCTATATATTCCCATGTATACATCATTATGTATATTTGTGTATATTATCCTATATACGTTTGTCTCTTGTATATAATGTGTAAATTCTTATGTGATATGCATGATATATGACCAAAGGTAGATTTAAGATTTATAAAACATGGGTACACCATTAAAAAGGTAGAAAAAAAAAATGTATTAACCGTGAATTGATCTGTATATTTTTATTTGGATAATTAATTCAACATTCAATTAAGTGCACTATTAAACCCTTTTGGAGTATGATTATCAACCTATAATATTAGTTCAATTCTAAAAAGCATATACACAATATACATAGTTTTGTAGTGACAACAAAACCATAATTTGGGCTTAAATCCGTCCCGATTTTCAACGTCATTACGTAATATACACATGTTGCAGTGACACATTTTAGGTTTGAATTTTGACTCCAATCTAATAAAAATCTCTTCCAATATTGCTTAATTTTTTTTAATATAGCTTCGTCTAGGTTTTTCAAAATGATCATTATAGTTTTAGATTCGAATTTAGTTGTGATTTCAAAATTGAAGTTTTGGTGAGACTTTGCATTGATGAATTGAGAAATTTTGTTGTTTTATAAGCAGGATCCAAAGACATTTAAGTCCAGTTCCAATCTGGATATAAAAGTCAAGTTCAATTGTCGAACGTGAGATAATCACGAAATTCGATTGTTTGAGAGACATTACTGAAAATTTATTAGTTTTTCACTAAAGTTTTCACTTGAAACATGTTTAGTGGTTATTTCTTTAATTATTTTGATTGTAATATTGGTGAAACAAAGAAAAAAAAATACTAATTTTATCATACTGTAAAATTAGAAAGTTTTCCACTATTTCAGCGAAAATTTGTTTATGATATTCATGTCTTTTCCAAGTGAGTTGATTCGATGAAAAAGGAGTGATAAATAATGTTCTTTAACTTAACGCACATATCCCACTAATTCACGATGAGAAAAATGTTCGTTACTAATAGTGTTTGATGTACACCAATTGTGAATAACTAAGGGAAGGTATTTATTGGGACTCTATACAAGAGGTGTATAATTACAGCATGCTTGTAAACGTATAACAATTATCCAAGTTTTTTTTTTTTTAAAAAAATCAATTTTCTTTCATAGTTATTGTGCATTTTTAATTCTTAACTGTAAAATAATGCAATGGCAAACTGTTAAACTAAAAATTGCACATATGAAAAAGGTGGATGAAATAGAGGCTCGCTTCTTAAGTTTTGTGTGCTAAAAAATATATTACTAGAGCTTTAGGTAAGTAAGTTCTAACAAAGTGGGATTACACCAACTTTGTTGTATCTATGGCCTGGAGTACCATTGGTCAATCAAGAAAGCCCTTGTTCAGAAGATGTATGTCGCAGAAATGAAGATGATGAGATGGATGTGTGGGCATACTAGTAGAGATAAAATTAGGAATAAGGATATTCAAAATAAGTTGGGGGTGACCTATGTGGTAGACAAGATGAGGAAAGTGAGACTAAAATGTTTTGGACATGTAAAGAGGAGATGCATGCACCAATAACGAGGTGTGAGAGATTGGATTAGTAGGTGTGAGGAGATGTAGAGGTAGGCTAATAATTGTATTGGGGAAATGTGATTCGACAAGACATGACACAATTTCAGCTTAATTATCGAGGACATAACCTTAAATAGGAGGGTATGAGGAGGGGGTAGCGAATTAAGGTAGAAGATTAGTAGGTAGTTGAGCTTAGACTTGCTTTTCGACGAATTTAAGCTTGGTGGGAGCACAGGAGCACTGTCCATTGTAGTATTAGTCATAGACATATATTTTCTTTTCAGTTATCACCTTATCTCGTTGTTCTTACTGTTTCTTTTCTCTGAATGCTCTATAATGCCTTCTTTATTAACTGACATGTTTTCTTCACTGTCGTATTTCTTTTGGATATATATTTTGATTTGTTGCACTTAAATCGAGAGTCTTTTGAAAGCAACCTCTCTCCGTAAAGATATAAGATATGCATACACTGTTATTAGTTTATGTAGTTATTAGTTCTCTGTAATAGTTATTGTGCATCCTTAATTCTTAACAATTAGCTAAAAGTCAAATACAATCTTTTATATATATGCAGTACCATTTGATGGGATAGTTATTGTGCATCTTTATAAATTCTTAAATTTAAAATAATGCAATGTCAAACTATTAAACTAAAAATTCATATAGAAAAAAAAGAACTATCATCTAATATAAATGAACAAACATATTTCTATTGAAAATGACATTGTAACATATAAACAATTAAAAACAAGGTAATGTTGTAACTTAAATTGCCAAAATAAAAGAAAATGAACACATTACTTAAGACTTAAATAAAGAATCTGTTTGATTGG
>JAJOOS010011656.1:0-16926 GCA_029582725.1 Solanum chiquidenum | reverse complement strand
AGAGACATTGAAAGAGATTAGAAGACCCTGTGGGGCCATTCAAATAGTTTGAGTTAGATGATAAGAATCCCAAAAGACATGCCTTTTTGGGCTTTTACAAACCTCAAATTGCTTAACTAGCCTCTTTCCTCCACAGCTATATATTCCTCTATATCTTCCAGGCTCTTTTCCCTTCCTTGAAACCTATGATCAAATACAATTTATGATTTTTGACTGATTTTAATTTATACGAAGATAAGCAAGAAAATAAAACTTATTAATTAATGTATACCATATCTATAGGGATGATCCCTAAGAGAAGATTGTGAAGCTCAACATTATGCAATTTTGAAGCTTCTTCCAAACACCCATTTTTGGTGGGAGGATTAAGCATTCTTAGGCCTGGTAAACATCCCAAATTTCCTTCCTCCGTTCTTGTACCCTTTTTTGAGGTGATATCGTTCAGTGAATTTCTATATTATGAAATAACAAAACATAGTGACTAAAAGAACTCAATTTCTATTTGTTAAATGACATTTTAAGTAATGAACAGTTAGAATATTAGTACTTACTTGGGAATATTTTTATGACTTGATATGTGAGGGATTATTTTTGAATAAGGAAATGTGTAGGTCCCATTTTTCTATTCAATATTGTTGTTTTTCTCTTCTATCTTATTTAATTTTCTGAATAAAAAATTATGTGGATCCTATTCTTTTATTTTAAATTGTCATTTCTCTTTCCCATCCATTCTACTCCACGTCCATTACTTGTCCATTTCTTTTCTTTTCCCCCTTTTTAAAAAAGTTCTTCTTTAATTCTTCTTTCCTATAATATTTCAGATCAATTTTTACTTATTAATTTTATTTATTCAATTTTTTTATATCATTCGTATATTTATCTTTTTTCATATTTGATAATTAACAAGTATATTATTTTTTAATTTTTTAAATTACATAAAAAATATGAGAAGAAAAAATGGTGGAGAAAATAATGAAGAATAAAATCTTCGTCTACAAAATAAAAGTCTAGATAGTAATTCGACTAAACTATTAATATCCCTCATTTGGCACATGTATATAAGCATGATTGATCAATTTTTTACTTTATCAAATTGAATTATTTCATCAATTTTTATATTAATAAACCGTACCAAATTAATAAAAATAGGTTTTTCAATTTTCTTTATTTTTTTTAGCTTGATTTGAAACATTTTACAATAAAATGAATTTTATTTTTATGAAATAAAATTATTAAAATGAATTTTATTTTGTACAATTATTATTTATTTAATATAACTCATTGTAAATAGTTATATAAAAAACTATCAATCATAATGCCACAAATAGGGAAAATATATTATATATATTTTTTCTCGTATTCTCGAATATATATTTTTTTAAATAATCAACGTGATAACTATCAAATGGAGAACATATATAAATATAGAAATGATATAAGAAAAAATGGATAAATAATATTCACCATTGAAAAAACTGATTAAAAAATTACACAAAAAATTAGAAAAATAAAAAGGTGAAAGGAAAGAAATGGCAAAAGGAGGGGTGAGAAGTAAAGGTAGGAGAAAAATAGATGGGTCCAATCACTCCACCATTGTTAATTATCAAATATATCGAATGATATAAAAAAAATGAATAAATAAAATTAATAAGTAAAAATTGATATGAAATATTATAGGAAAGAAGAATTAAAGAAGAACTTTTTTAATAAAGGGGAAAAGAAAAGAAATAGACAAGTAAATGGATGTAGAGTAAAATGTATGGGAAAGAGAAATAACAATGTAAAATAAAAGAATAGGAAAATTAAGTAAGATAGGAGAGAGAAACAACAATATTTAATAGAAAAAGGTAGGATCTATACATTTTTTTATTAAAAAATAATCTCTCACATACCAAGTCATATTTGTGCCTCTCCCACCATAAATTTTTTCCTTACTTGGACCACAGTGGTCAAGTTGCCAATGACAAATTTGTACGTATTGTGGAGGAGAATAGGAAGGTAGTAGTGTTGAATTGGTCAAAAAGGGAGTTAAGTAGTCATTGGCCCCAATACTTATCAAGTAAACAGCACTAGTCAATATTTTGTCCGATTTAGTATACCCAAAATTTCACCTTCTTGTAGTTATTCAGTTGCGTCCTCAAATCAATCACCTGAAGAAATAACTCAATAAGAGTTAAAAACAAAACAACTTCTTTCTGCACATGTATTAACTTCTACACAAAAATCAAAAATCTACTTGTAGCATTCTAGGTGGGTAGGGGCCATAATGTTTTTGGTCTTAGATAGCGAGAGTTTTCGTTTTTGGGCCATGTTGTATGCAGCCTAATGTTTATATATTTGGTAGAAACAGCACCACTAACCACTTTTTGGTCGACGAGAGGGAGTTGCTCGGATGGTAAGCACTCCCAAATGAATCCTCCTACATCTATATATAAACGCTGGTTTATCAAGAATACACAAGAAAGGCACTTCGAATTGTTGATTAATCGTCAGAGCTGGCTTAGAACCAATAGCTCATTATCTAATGGATCTTTCCGTTCTAATACTCTATCAGAGAGTTCTCAGTATTTATCAAATTTGTTCCTATCTAACGGAACGCTATTGGACTTAGAGGCGATTAAAACTTCTAGAATATGAGAAAAAGTTCCCTACGCTGAAGATGTTGATTCTCCCTCTCCTTCTCATGCCATATGAATGAACGCTTTTCTTAAGGGAAGTTCCCGTGCCCCAAGCTCACTTTCAACTCAAAGGTTGCGAGTTCAAGTCACCAAGGGAGCAAAAAGGGGTGGGAGCTCCCTAGAAGGGTGTAAAAAAAAAAAAAAAAACACTTTTTGGCCCAATCTTTGAAAAATATTAATCACATTATTTATTTATTTATTTGGAGTTTAAAATTTTATAGGTGAATGAAACTTCAACATATTATCAAATTATATACGTACAATTCCATAATAATGTCCTAGAGTTTTCCCTATGAAGTTTGTAATTTCATAACCGTAGTTATATTTTATTATTATTTGCATTGTATTAACTTTTTTTCGGTCATTCGTGAAATACTATCATTATTTATCCCTCTGGATGATTGAGGTACAAAGTTTAAAAGTGGCGTTGGAAAGGATCTATGGGAAAGTTCTTCCGGGTGGATTAGCTTATTTGAAGCATCGATCCTCCCTCAATGCTTTAGTGTGGTTAATATATTTTTTGACAGACTATTACACAGTAGAATTTTATCTAATGCGCATAAAATGCTCACACAAAAAATAGAGGTTATAGCAGCAACAAAGTTATCCTAAGTTTTTTTTAAAAAAAACTATGGAAATGCCTTGTGGCCAGCTGCCCTTAAATTTTTAGAGAAATCATGGAACGGGGTTTCAATTCTGACAGTTGTCCGCTAGTTAAAAGTAGTACTAACATATGGTGAGTGATAATTCGATAAGATGAGATGTTTCAAGAATTAGAATATTTCAACACAATCAGCGGTACGTTAATTATCTTCTCTGAAGTTCTTTTACTTTTGTGGTTAGAAAATTAACAGTAGAATCTTGTGATGCGTTCTTGCTTAGCTTGTTTTGATAGCTGTCTCTTTTAGACCACGCTAATATAAGTACATACATAACTATTTAATTATCATCATATAACAAATTAAAATAAATAATGTAAAATTTATATAATTCAATTTTATTAGCCATGCCCATGCTTGGGAGTGAAAAGAAGTTACTGCACATCAAAATATGCTTACCAATGAAATCAGAAATCAAACGACCGTCAGAAAATCTTCCAGTAGGGGATTTTCCATAGGGCCAGAACTTGGCTTGGTCAAGAGTTGATGTATTTATGTAATTGTTGTTTCCCACATCAAAATATGAAGAGAGTCACGGAGGCTGCTGCATGTTGCAGTACCCAATATTAATAGTGTTAATTAGATACAGAACCATGGTAAAATAGCTCCTTATTGCCATATATAAATATATATATATTATTATGGTTTTAGAAACTTAGGGAGACAGAAGAATGAGTAATTACTAAAACAAGTAGCTATATATATAGGACCTCACCACGAGCTACCTGCGCATAGGCCTCATTTAAAGGGAAATCTTTGGAGTCTCTAATTAAGGATAACGTAGTGGTCATAAACAATAAATAACGAAACAATTGCATGGTTATAACGTACATATGACTTATGAGTGGGTGGTCCTATATATCCAATTCATTGTTTAGGAAATAATTCATTCACGTTGATATTTGTTTAAACACCACTTTGCTTTATCTTTCAACCTTCTCAATAATTTTAAAAAATAAGTAATGACGACCGCAAAAAGTTGTTTTGAGAAATTAAAGTGGACTAAGAACGTACAAATTTTAACAACATATATAGATGAAATAACCGCGTAGATTGACGACTAATTAATAGATGTCGACGATACACTCTTTCCTTGTAAATAAACTTTACTACTTATTTACACTTTTTGGTTTGGTTTCAAAAAGACACTACCATTTAATTTGACTGTCGAATTCAGACTAATAATTCAAATATCTCACATGTTATTAAAAATCGCACATTTTACTAGCAAATTATACATATTTACATTTCTAAATCTCGTAATGGACTACTTGGTACGTAACAAATAATTAAGAATATCCAAAACTGCATTTACACAAAATAAAGGTATTAGAGTACAAAGTATCAGTTCTTTAGATGTAAATAGATGCAGAGCACTTGTTGGAGAAACTTCCCCTGATGTTCATTGGAAGAGATATCTGGAAAATTGAAACAAAAAAATAACAATGTGTTAACATTATGAACAATGCGTAATATCAATTTAAAGTACATTAATTATATAATCATCGTCCATACCATATTAGATTTTCCTGCTTTCAAGCTATAGGCCATTTGGTTACTGAGTTTAATATAATTTTGGTCAATATTTATGGCGCATTCCACGGCCAGCTTCACAAAATTGCAACAAGAAATACAATTATAAGTACTACAAATCACAAGTAAAATAAAAATTCAACTTCTATATATCTAACTACTTCTAACATGTGTTTTTTTTAAAAATATTATCAGACCACCTAAAAGATAGTTGCATAAAATTGTACCGTCTATGAAAGAAAGAAGTAACTTGACAAATGAAAAAGTACAAACCTTCACCTTAGGCAAGTTGACATTGAAAAGTTTGACTTGAACTTTAACATCACCCAATATGCTTGCTAATGTAACACTTTTTGTGGAACTATTTTGTTGCAACGAAATATTAGACAAAATTTGTGTAACGTTCACGCAGTAAAATATTGCTCGAGTCTCCAACGTTAAGTTATTACTACGAGGAGGTTGATAAAAGGCTGGAACTTGAATCATTCCAATCACTACTCCTTCATTAAACACGTGAAAACGCGTCGGTTTATATCTTATGCCAACCTTATTAGGATTTTGCGCAAGCAGTGTCAGACCTATCACGGATGAAAATAGGGGGTCAGAGCCTGAATTCGAGACGTTCAAGTTGTAAGATTGTACCTTTAATGTTTGAAGAGTGAAATTGGGATTTTGGGGCTTCAAGATTAAGTAAAGGATGGAAGGAATAATCACAACCAAAAGGGCTATCAAGAATATGAAGGTGAAAAGAAAGAAGAGGCATTTTTTGAAAGAAAATGCTTGATAATAATATGAAATATAATCCATGACATGAAATGAAGCAAATCATATTTGGAATTTTGGTATGGGTTTAATTAGTTTAATAGCTCTTAAATGTGGTTTTGTATTTAATTTGTCTTTACAATATTAGTGAAGCCTTCAATTGTAAGGAGGAATGTGATGTTTTTCTTTCTACCACTGTCTTTCTGATCCTATTCCTTTCTTCAACTTAAAATTAAATAATTGCTTTCTTCTTCTCTTTTTTTTTTTGCTCTGAATTCTTTATTTGGACTTTCTCCGCCACCTTTGTTCTTAAGCTAAGGTAATGAGTTGGGCCAGATTGAGATACACATAAATTGGGTTTACCTGGGCTAATGTTTACTATTCATAAAATTACACATTTGTGCTTCGAATGAGCTACTCTTTAATAGATGATCGAAGTTCTTTAGAAACTAAAGTCATGTCAGAGCATAATAATAGAAGAGAATATTATGATAAGAAAATGTATATTTATGTTTGACTAAAATTTATTTGTTATGAGAGGCATAAATTAAAGACCACTACAAAATAGGATAAAAATACAAATGACTCGTTAGAAATCGGTGCAAATGTTTGCGCACATGGCGTTATTGGAGGCGAGCAGGTATGATAGAAATGGGTACAATGTATGGGTATCGCTCGATCTAACTCATATTAAATGGATTGGTTATCCAATCATTTAAATAGGTCAAATATGGATCAACTCATATTATCCATCATAAAACAGAATATATAACCTGGATTGCATATATAATTTCTAAAAAGTTATTTGTTTACAAAAATATCTTCCACCAAAAATGGCTCGAGCGACCTCAACGTTTTTTTTTTTGTCATTTTCATTATTTTATCTCATGATAATTAATTCCAATACTATTATTATTCCCTATCCGAAATAATAACTTATTTCGATACTAATTATTAATTTTGGTATAATTTATTCGAGAATTACTAACCAAATAAAAGATAAAAACAAGAAGTACAATAATTTTTGTTCCATAACTATTTATATTTGTCCATATAACAAACGAACCTCCGGCCCTCGTGCTTACTCCTAATTATTGTACTACTTTCATATGATCACGGATAGACACATATGTATCTCCAAAACTATCTGCCTGACACAATGACATACCACCACAACTTTTTCTTTCACGTTTATCATTAAACCACCAAGTACAATACTATATTATATTTTCAATAAAGAAATTTGAGTTTTCGATAGAAAATATTCTTTGATGAATTAAGTGTGATATGAATTTGAGTTAATTAGATTAGTTTATTTCCATTCTAGATAGTTAAAAATAAATAATTAGGAAATTGCATAATTTAAAGGCTCCCCACGTTTCCAATGCTTTCACCTCAACAACTATGTCACCTACCCACCAATAGCTAGCTCTCCCCCACACCAGTCATGTCTTTACCTAACCTATACCTTATTTTCTTACCATGCCGACTAGCTTTTTTCTTTCCTGTTTTTAACATTGAAATTCAACTAATTTGAATTCACGCAGGTCTCATGTTTGATAGTGGCGCTTTCTAACATGATTTCTTAACTCACCTTCACTTCTGAAAAAACTGACAACAAAGACGTAACATTACACACCGGTAAAGAAATTACACTGATTGGACTGCAGCATGTACATTCACACTTTAAGCTTGCAAATGGAAATCATCTATAAACGTGTTCCAGATCCATTTTCCCACAAAATGCACAATATATTTTTACAAAAATCAATTACTAATATTAATAAGAACAATATCTACACCCCAAAACACTTGCTAATGAAGATAAGAGTTTATTCAAACAATGAGAGGTGGGGCAAAAACATCAAGGAATATCTCGAAAAATGAGCTCCAATAGACATTGATGAATCCTCTATAGAAAATGGCAACGCTTATTCACCAATGTACTCATCGTATAAGTTCAGGTCTGCCAAGTTGCAGTATTTATTTATTGGTGTCTGCACATGCAAATGAGTGAATTGAAAGAATAGTTCCATGTGAATGAAGCAACTTGTAAACATCAAAAGTAACGTTATAGCAAGCATCGAGGTCTCATCAATTGTCATAATCCATACAGCCCAATTGTTTTTAAGAAAAACTTGAAATTTAACATCTCTAGTAAGTAGTTAATTAAACCTAATTACCTATGCACTGCTCTATTGAGTGCATAATCCATGGCTTAATCATGTTTCTCTGTGGATCATTCTTCTTCCACCACCAGACACACCTAAAAGAACAAGTTAACGGAGATCAAATTAACATATCAAATATTTGTACTAACTACATTATACAACAGCAAAAATCACTCACATGAAGCCTTATTTACAAAACTTAGGCATGTTGACTTAAAAGAAACCTCCCATTAAAGAAGGAACATCATCAAAGGACCACAGGTTCATAGCATTTTCACCATTTTGAGTTGCACTTGTGTTGAGGAAGTTACCAACTGATGCATCCCAATTTCCCTCCATATATGGGAGATGAAAGAAATTCATCTGGGGTTCAAAAGCTGGAAGCTCTTCAGATAGCATGTTAACGGTGTTTCCATCATCAGCAACGGGATTGTTGGTGCATGATTTCAGCTTTTTCTGGGGATTGGCATCTTCATTACTATCAACAGCAGCTGACAGAACAGATGATATCTCCGGAGTCCTGGAGCATGGCTCTCCCCAACCAAAATCAGAGCACTCAAAAGAGTTGCTTCCTACATCAGAGTTGAAGTAGATATCACCACCAACTGAAGGGACGAACGACCCAAATCCCGTATCTGCAGAAGCACTGCTCCCATTCTCATATCCATACTGCTTTGTCATGGGTTTCTCTTCAAAAAATCCAAAAGAATCATAATGGTCATCCTCCACGCTGTTCATGATTGCTGAGTCGGATTGAAGTGAATCCAGGACCTTCTGAGGATTCACCTTATCAGTGTGTCTTGATGCAGGTGCTGGATCTTCATCAGGAAAATTTACCTTAGCTTTCTTGCCTCTGATCCTCCTAGCCTCAATATCATAAGCTCTGGCAGCTTCTTCTGCAGTATTGAAGGTTCCCAGCCAGACCCGAACCCCTTTCCTTGGGTCACGTATTTCAGCTGCCCACTTGCCCCAAGGTCTCTGTCTGATCCCCCTATACTGATTCTTCCTCTTTCTCTTAGAGGATTTTTCAGCAGCATCCTTGTCTGAATCAACAGTTTTCGAAGATTTGGAACCTTCAGAAAATAAAATGAATTATTAAGTTTTTCATTCATCCATTGATATATAAATCCACCAAATAGCATGCTATATAAATAGCCATAAAACATAAGAAGCTTAATTACAAATCAACCACGCAGATCATGTTCGCTGATAACACTAGTGCTAGATTGCTAAAGGCAACAACTTACACAAAATCAAGCCTTCCAAAATCTCTCTTGGTATGATGATAGAAGACAGAGATGGATCCAAGATTTGAACTTTATAGATTCTGAATTCTAGGAAAATGGTCTCAAGTGTTGGTAATTGAATTTCTCACATATACAGGGTTTGAGCTATAAATACCAGGTTTCAACCCATATGTTAAAGCCTACCTCCCCACATTAAAAACTACAGAACTGAGAAGCCTAGATCTAAGCTTATTCATCAAAGTGATGGACTTTATTATGTAAGCATGATGAAACAGTTTCTTAGGGAAGAAAGTTCATCGATAGAACTGGTTCCCAAAGTAACCATTTAACTATCAAATTGGATCTAGACAGGAGATATTGATCCAAACAAACAACACAACAACATTTGTGATTGATTTTTCATAACCTTCTTCTATTGTCCTAAAAGCATTTCATAAAGTTTCCAACCAAAATTCACAGCAACTATGTTAAATTTGACATATGAAAGTTAATGAGACTTAAATAATAAAAGGTAGATTTAAGGTTTCTCAAAACATGAATGCCTTTTCTGCACTTATCATTATTTGAGCTAATCAAGTAAAAAAAAATGGCATCTTGGATCCTTCCTCCTTTTAGATGCCACACATTTTTCTTCAGGGATCTTCACACAAATTTTCTGTTTACTTTTTTAGGCAGATTATACATCTGCCGGCTATTTTTATTTTAATCAGCTAGGTGAAAGGATATTTAGTTTAATTTTTCTTTTCATTTTAGCTAATTAAGTAAAATAAAATAGCATCTTGGATCCCTCATTTCCAAAGTTAACCATTTTGTCCACTTGAATAAATTCAAAATAATACAACAATAACTTGACTAGCAGACACAAAATCTCAATTCAAGCCAGAAAAAAAACTACAAGAGTCCATAGTAATTAATACCAGTAGACTGTTTGGAAGCAGAGAAAGCAAATGGCTTGACATCAACTTCAACATCCTCATCATCAGATAACTCTTTGAAGTCCTGAAAATCGGCCTCAAAGTCGTCAACAACTTCAGATCGCAAATGCTTAGAGTGATAATTGTAGGAATTTTTTTGCTTCTTACTGAGATAGAAACGACCCCATAACAACTCGGCGGTGAGCCGGCGAGAAGTCCGGTTAGGGTCTATGTAATCGGAGATTATAGAACCACCACACATGATTTATGTTTGAGTTTCTATCACCACAAGAACAAGAAAATGAGGTTTTCTTTGGTTTTGACGGAAAATGTATAATTCTAAGCTATTTGGCTGCGTTACCAAAAGATGCCAACTCTGTTTTATAAAGGGACGAAAACGTTCCGGAGAGCCGGCACTTGTTTTTACGTTGATGCCCCTCCCAAAGACGCTACTTACCCAAATTGCCCACTTTCTGTCCACAGGGTTAACAATGTCATTATAAATATTTCAAGTTCCTGTATGTTTTTTTTTTATGGTGTGCTTGTAATATAATGGAACTACTATTTCCGTTTTATTTTAAATGACACTTACTTTAAAAAATTATTTTATTAGTTATGTTTTGAAAATTTACAGTTGACTACTGACAATGTATTTAATGATAGTAATAATTTTTATTTCTATTTTAAAAAGTAGATAATTAATCAAAATATTTATTTTTAATAAAGTGACAAATAATATGAATCTTGTAAGGTATTTGGGGGAATTACTTAATGTGCGTCAAAGCTGATCACGATCATTAAATGATAGAAAAATTTCAATTGATAGAAATTTTCTTGGGTTTGATTATTTTTAATTGCGTTACAGTTTCATTGTTTAATTATTCAAATTGTGAATAGTAAAACCATTTCGTTCAAAAAAGTATTTCTAACTTCTCTTATTCAAAAGTTATTTCCCTTTACCAAAGAGTAATATTTTAACTTTCAAGTCGGTTCACATTTTTTTTGTTTCTTATTTCAGTTTTGATCTTTATTAAATTTTTTATTAATTTAAATTTATATAATTATACGTAAGATTCAGTCAAGGAAAGATTTTCGTAACATGATTTTTTCATATTCAAAATTTAAATTTAAAATCTTTAATCAAGAATAAAACAATCATATTCATTTTACCATAATCTTTATTGATGTGCTCTTTAACTTATTCTGGCACTTGTCTATTTAAATGTAATAATATATAAAGACAAAAAACAGTGTCACACTTTGTTATATGCCTTTTAGATTTACCATTTATCGTAAATGTATTCTTTATCGAACACTACGGGAAAAAAAATCTTTTACTGTAAAATACTTTTACAAAATATACAGTTTCTATAAATAGTAGCCTTCTTCGCATCAAAACAAATTACAGGTCAGACATAGTAACTTATAGCGTTACTATTTGAGTATTGTACATATTTACGCAAATGCCAAGTATCATATCATACTAATATACTACTCCTTTTGTCCACTTCCTAATTATTTGTCCACTTTTAAATTAACAAATCTATTAAGAAAACAATTATTGACAAAGTGAATTTACCATTTTATCCCTATTAATTATGATATGGATGAATTAAAATCTTAAGGTTTTCAAAAAGTTTTATATTTCTTAAAGTAATTAATTGAGGGTATAATAGGTAAAAAAAATTGTCATTGATTTGTCAAAATGTACAAGTAATTAGGAACAACTAAAAAAGAAAAACTGACAAGTAATTAGGAACAAAGAGAGTATGTTGTAAAGACAAAATTGAAAGTTGTTATATTTGCTCAATTTACGAGGATAAAATGCTATACTTATTTCAACGGTTGGACTTATTGTTTGATTTAACTAGCTTCGCAATTGTTGAACGTATTTATTTTTCGAAGCAAAAAAAAAAAGTTATTTTAGTGAATGAATATTTTTTACCAAGTTTTTGATAAATAAGTTAATGTTTGGTCATAAATTATGAAATATTTTGAAAAATCTTCTTAAAATATTTGTTTGATTATAAAGTTTAATCAAATCTTCAAAAAAATAAAATTAAAAAACAAGTAAAATGTATGTTCAAGAACAACTTCAAATTTCAAAAAATGTGACAGGAGAAACTCAATTGTTCAAGTTTTAACTTCAAAATTATGTGTTAAACACAAGAGCTAACTATTTTTGAATAGTAGCAGTAATTCGTTTGTTTTTCATTTTTCAAGCACAAGCTGAAAAAAATAATTTCTCCCAAATAAAAATACTTATCATTTTCAGGACAAAATTATACAATTAAAAATTCATATAAAACAAATTAAAATCAGTAGTTATTTCTTTCATAATTTAACACTCACATATATTCTTTTTAAAATATTAGCAAAAACACTTATTTGATGACTCAATCAAACATGAACGGCAATTCTTTCACAATAGTTTTTCGTAAAACCCTTAAAAAAATCTTTTCAAAATAAATTGATTTTAGTAATTAGAAAAAAAAAGATTATTTGTCACCTTTCCTCCTATTCTTTCGTGGAAACAACCAATTTAAGACATATGTGTTGACTGACTAATAATAATTACAATCATCAATCAATATACAAATAACATATATTAATTACATATAAAAAACTTAGTTTTATGTACCATATTACATTTGTTATATTAAAATATATATATTTATCGAACATTATTACGATGGACGCATATATAATATTACGATCTCATTTAAATAGAACATGAAAGTTGGTGTGTTAATTTTCTAGAGGGTAGAGTGTCATTACATCAATAATATTAGAATATTCTAGAGTAGCCAAAACGAGAAAAGGATCAAATTTGTCCCTTATCTTTGTCTTAAGACTCAAAATGATCCTTATCATTTCATATGGAGCACTAATAGTCCTCTTTCTTCATAATAATGGTGCAGTTTTAGTCTTCCTAACATTTTCCGTTAATTAACAACATTTAGCTCCTTTTGTCCATTCATTAAGCAACAGTGAAGGTTAATTATTAAGGTCACCAAATGAATTAATTTTGAGTGGTAGGATCCATTGTATTCACAAGTAATATCACCCTCAAATATTGTCTCCATTTATCCATTTATAGATTTACTAAAAAAAAAAACTTAGTTTCTAACTTGATGTCAGATATTCATATTGGAGTCAAACTATGTTAGAATCGTGCCACGTAGGGCTCCATTTGGTTCCTATACACAGAGCTCGAATCTGAAACATTTGGTTAAGAGAGAAACATTCTTATCCAATACACTACATCATTTGGTTGTATAGATATACTAAATCCTTTGTCTAGAATTCCAGAAACACGCTTCAAGTCTAAAACAAGAGCTTGCTAGTATCAATTAAGCATAAAATTATAATTTAATAATTATTATTGGGTTATGATTACTCGTTAAGAAAATTCATACATTATTATTGAATTGATAATATCAAGGAGATGATGATATTGAAGAAGTTTTTTTTATCGTGCACAAATAGAATTGAAGGTTGGATCTGCTAATTAAAGTGCTTACAGCGAGGAGTAACAAATTCTATCAACAAGGTATCATTTGTTGCTATGTGAATGTTGAGCTTTGACTCCATTTAGAACTTAGATCTACCCTCTACAATGATACGAATAGGAAATACACAGAACAATTAGCTTTTTAGGGTAAAAAAGATTAGTTAATTTAATGCATGACACGCATATAAGCAGCTTCCGTTATGATAGACGGAAAATGTTAGGAAGACTAAAACTGCACCATTATTATGAAGAAGGAGGACTGTTAGTGCTTCATTTGAAATGATAAGGATCATTTTGCGTCTTAAGACAAAGATAAGGGACAAATTTGATCCTTTTCTCTAGCCAAAACATTCAACAATGGGTACACAAACCATGAAAAGAGCGGTGAGCAATAATTGTGGTGGAATGGTAAGTGTTTCTTCATCCTTAATCAAATGTTTCATCTCACTGGAGAGTCACATTTATTAGGGAGCACTTTACTTTTAGTATGAGATTTTTTGACGCAAATTCAAATTTAATTAGACTCTAATATAAATATTCAATAAAAAAACAAAAAAAACATGATCATGTTGGGCACAAGACTAGATTAAGACTTTTCTACCGTGGTAGGTTAAAGTTACAACTTTCTTTTTTTAGCAATATTACCAACTTGTGGAGTAGATGCATAGAATATAACCAAATTTGACTGACTGAACCAACATCTACTTTTCTTCAATTATCTAAACTTATTCATAGCTTTTACCGTATCGGTGATTGGACTTTGAAATAGATTTGCCATTTCAAGGATGGACGGCCAACTTTTACTTACATATACAAAAATTAAGGATAAATTTACCTTAATTAGCGGAATAATCTATTTTATTTTTAAAAAGCAACACTAATTTCTTCCCTTTTTTTTAATTTGGTAATTATTTTTATAAAGCAACACTAATTCCTAAAATCAAATAAAACAATATACAATTATGTTGTACGTATTTTATATGTTGCTTGTATATATTTTGTACATTGCGGGTATGTCACTGTATGTATTGGACATAAAAATAATATATATTCGACATACAAAATAAAAACAACTTATTGTTTATGTTTTTCTTTGAGTTTCAATTCAAAATTTCGCAAAACCCTATTATTTAATTATAATGATAATGTATTGTTATATCTTGCAATTAAGTGTAAGTATTCTAAATAATTGTAATTAGATCTTAAAAATAACTTATTCCTATACAAATTTCTTTCACAAATGGTCCATTAAATTTGTGCCACACTTTGAAGTAATTATAAATGTATGTTTGTTTTACTTTGGGTAAATTGTAAATGTAGGTTGATTATTCCCACTTGTTAATGCCATGAAGAAGCACGTGTTGAAATGTATCGTATTGTCAATTTGTCATCAAGTACTAAATGGTCAATTGTATTTAGTACAGTAATACTACTATTTACGAATATGTGCCTGTGTCATGCACGTACATGACGTGGATTATACCGCGCAACGTCTGAATTTTTTCGAACCCTCTTCAATAAGAAATAATTATATATAATTTTAATTAACCTGACTTGTAAAAAGACTTTTTATTCAAATAATAAAATACACAAAATTACCCCTAAACTTCTTGTGAAAGAAATTTTTACCCACTTAAATTTTGCCAGTGATTCTTTAACCTTATACTTATTTAAAGTGAAATTAATAGTTTCAAAACCGATCTAAATATATATGCCCTCTTTAACATAAGAAAATGAAATAGTAGTAATTTGCCTGATCCTTTTTCCTGGTACGGTCCTTGTTTATTCTTTTCTTTTTTTTCTTTTCGCGTTCTAGAATCTCCCCCTTCGTCCGCTCTAAAGAATAACTACTAGTTTGATCAAGTTTTTATTGAACATTATTCATTCAAAGGAGAACATTATTTTCTTTACCAACCATTTATATGAATATTCAAGTATTTAATAAACTAACTCTATAATACTTGTAGGTGTGGTACGACCGAATGCAGATTATTATTTTTTGGAAGAAAGTAAAAGTGGAGAGTATTACTTCCTTTGTTCATTTTTATTTATTATATATTAGTTTGACACATTTATTAAGAAGTAATGAATATGATGATCATTTAATAATATCACTTTTTAAATTTAATATATGCAGTGTCGAAAATAACTAAGTGATATTTTTTAATTGTTTTTCTAATTATAAAGTTAATTTTAATATAATGAACAAATAAAAATAAACGAGTAAGTACATAGTATTTGAGTCTTGCGGTTGAAAATATTGGCTGACAGGAAAGAAAGGAGTAAGGGGGGAATGCACCCAGCAATCAGCATCGACCTTATGTATACAATAAAATTATTTACCTTATACTAATCTATTGGTTGAAATTATAATCATTTAAAGTTGAATTATTGCCATATTTGTAAGTTTTAATTTTAGGCAGGGTTAGTTGAAAATGAGAAAGATATTTTTGGGATGATTTAGGTCAATTAGTGCCAAATTAATAATTTGATGAGATAAATATGGAAATTATAGATTAATTATCGTATGATAATAACATATACATCACTTGAAGACATATACATATATAAAAAGAGAAACTTATATGAATATTCTGATGTGAGTAACCACACACTAAGTATCAAGTTTGTTTAAATTTTTTGGCGAAGGACATGTGAATGAGGAAGTTACATTTAATCGCTTGGAGGCCCGTTTGTGAAAGGACTTCTTATGTAACTGAACAAGTGACAATTTATTTTTATTTTAAAACAAAAAATACCGCATGTATTTATAATGTATCAATATTTATATAAATAATATAATCATGTTTTATACTACATAAAAATACTTTTGTTTATACAAAAAATTATATAGTATTATTTAACGATTTCATTTTTTTCAGTTCCACCTAAATATCCTTTATATTTGATAACCAAATGACCCATGATAATTATTTTATCTATTTAAATTTGATGAAAGAAAATATTTAATGAGTGTTCAAAAAATAATATTTTATGCATTAAAAATTCGATTTAATCATTATGTTATTATTATTATTGTGCGGATAAAATAATAGAATTGACATATTCAATTAGCTGACAACACGAAAGAGAGAGAACGAGGAGAATTGAGTAAAAAAATCTGCACTTCGGCAGCATTAAGAAATGCATTAAAATATTTTTTAGTTTTAGAATAAGTCAGGTGAAAAATTAAAATTTAAAACAAAAAAAGATATTTTATAAAATTAAAATAGAAAAAATCATATACCTTTTAATTTAAATATTAAAATGCATATAAAAAAAGGAAATTAAAATGAGAATGTGACAAAAAAAATGGAAGGAGATATAAAGGAAAGGGCACGCCTTTCTTGATGACCCGAAACACGAGCTATGTTAAATGACTTTACATTTCATGCCTCATCTTCAGCCATTGAGACGGTTCATAAATTTTTTTTTATCATATTTTATT
>JAJOOS010011655.1:0-12499 GCA_029582725.1 Solanum chiquidenum | reverse complement strand
CTTTCTTGAACTCTACTCTTAACTCTCTCTTGAATGTGAATTATGAATTCAAGAGTTATGGTTCATGATAAGAAAGATCTCATGATGACAAGGTAGACTCATGAATACATTATTCTCAATCTCATACTCACTTGCTCGAGTCTTGAAACAAGTTATTAGAATTTGTAGAAGACTCCTCAAAAAACAAAAAGGAATTTTCTGAAAAATGTTCGAAAGAACTCTCAAGACTTGACTCTCAACTCTACCTTGAATGTGATTTATGAATTCAAGGTTATGATTTGTGATAGAAAAGGTTTCATGATGTTTAGGAATGATTTTAGATAGCTAAACATGAGAAAAGACTGAAAACCAATATTTAAGAGTGGGTCCGCAATGCGGAGAGACTTTTAAAATTTGGTTTCAAAAACGTCTTTTGAGGCAGAACACCTCGTGTCAGCTCCGCGATGCGAAGCTGAATTTTTGAATCTAGGCACTAGGCGTGCGACCACCTCTTCTTCATTTTCTAACCCCAATTCGCCTAAATTCGATTCTTTTTCTCAATCTCTCTTTAGATTTAGATACCCATCACATGTACACTAAAATCTAACTCTAACCCCTCTATAAATTGACATATTAACCTCAAGAACTCCTTAATCTCAGCTCAATTCAAGAACGAAAGCAAATTCATGAATACATGACAAAAACATCAAAGCTTCTACTTTTAGAACGAATTTAAAGTTGAAATTAACATGACTGGCGTGTGAGTAAACAAACCCAACACTATGGAAGCTTACATACCTGAAAGAATCATTTTCTTGAAGAACTTGAAGGAAAATCTGAGAAGATGAACTTAGCCTTAGCGTTTCTTGAATTCCTTGAGCGTAGAATTTTGGAGTGGATGAGAGGGTTTGATTTATGAAAACCTGGTTTTTTACACGTTTCGGGCAATTTAGATGACCTCCTAAGGGTTTTTAGGATTAAAATACCCTTTAAGAAATAATTCAAACGAGCTGGGAGTCGGAATGATTTTTCACCAGGCAGTGAGGTCCGTGTTGGCTCCGCATCGCGGAGCTGCTGCCAGGTTTGCGCGACGTTAGTAAATCCGTCATAACTTTTTACTCAGAGCTCGGAATTTAGCAAACTTGGCGGCGCTGGAAATAAGACCCGAAGGGCTTTAATTTACTATCTTATGGGTCTCCTAACTCATCTTTTACTAGGAGTTATGGTCGTTTGAAGTTAACCCAAAATTTGAAAAAAACTAGGAATGACTTGAATATTTTTTCTCTTTGGTTCTTCTTGGAACTTAAGGTGCTACACTAGTGACCTTAACACTCAAGAAATTTTAAATTCCTTGCAAAATCTCACTCACTACGAAGAAAGGTCTGAGTCTTAGTTCGAAAAAATTTCTGGGGTGTTACATCACCCCGCTACAGCGGCCCCGCCCTGGCGGGAACAATCCAGCCTTAGCGGCTTGCACGGAACCAATGAGTCGATTTAAGAATTCCAAACTCCTATTTCACAACACACCTTCATCCCATTACACTCAGAAAATACCCGTTCACGCTAAAACCAATTTCGAGAGTTTTACTCACCTGAATTCAATTCCGTAAAGTCATATGAGTTCCTTAACATCTTAGCTATCTACTCATGTGATCAAATTAATAATTAGATAACCTAATTGTTAACCAGATTTCCCTAGACTTTAATGACTCTAATTTCATCCAAATTTGGACTAGGTTGGAAAATTACAAGTTACTACGAAAAAGTTTTTCTGCCCAAAATTTTCCCCGTTGGCTTTTCTATAACGACAAGAACAGATCATTATAATAGATATCAATTTACCCATCACTCGTACCCGAGTAAAAAACTTAGGAAAAATAGGCTAAAGAAGGAATGAAGTAGTACCTGAATCGACGAACAATTGGGGTTACTTGTTTCGCATGTCCTTCTTGGTTTCCCAAGTAACTTCCTCAACTTGACAATGCTTCCATTGAACTTTCACGGACTTAATCTCTTTGGTTCTCAGCTTTCGAACATCACGATCAAGAATTGTAATTGGTTTCTCTTCATATTGGAGGTCTTTGTCTAACATAATTGAGTCTCATTTTATGATGTAATACCTGTCACCATAATATCTCTTCAACATGGACACATTAAATACCGGATGAACTCCCGATAGGTTAGGAGGTAGATTCAATCTATATGTTACCGATCCTACACCGTCAAGAATCTCAAAGGGACCAATGTAACGAGGACTAAGCTTGCCCTTATTGCCAAATCTCATCACCCCTTTCATGGGTGATACCTTAAGAAGAGCATTCTCACCAGTCTAAATTGTCATGTCTCTTACCTTATGGTATGCATACTTCTTCTGCCTACTCTGGGCTGCTAAAAGCTTAGCTTGAATACTCCTCACCTTATCTTGAGCATCCTTCCCTAAATCAACCCCCAAAGGTTTCACATCTCCAGCCTCGAACCATCTTATGGGTGATCTGTATCCCCTTACATAAAGTGCTTCAAATGGTGTCATATCAATGCTGGAGTGATAACAATTATTATAGGATAACTCACACAAAGGCAAGAACATATCCCAATGCCCTCCAAAATCAATCACACATGCTCTCAACATGTTTTCTAACACTTGAATAGTCCTCTCCGACTGCCCGTCTGTCTGTGGATGTAAAGTTGTACTAAAAGTTAGTGTGTGCCCAATTCATCATATAACTTCCTCCAAAACTTTGAAGTAAATTGGGTACCACAGTCTGAGATGATAGAGAGGGGCACTACATGCAACCTCACTATCTCTTTCACATAAACCTTAGCCAATTATTCAGCATTATAATCTATTCTTACCGGAATAAAATGGGTTGATTTGGTCAATCTGGCAACCACTACCCAAATAGAATCAAACTTCCCCAAAGTCTTGGGAAGACCAACCACGAAGTCCATAGCTATCATTTCCCACTTCCATTTTGGATTTGGCATTCTTTGAAGAAAACCTGTAGACCTTTGATGTTCATACTTTACTTGTTGGCAATTCTGACACTTTAGCCACAAACTCCGCTACATCCTTTTTCATGCCCGGCCACCAATAAATCCGCTTCAAATCTCGGTACATCTTGGTCACACCCGGATGAATAGAATATCGCGAACCATGAGATTCTGTCAACAATTTCTATATTAAGTCATCGATTCGAGGAACACAAATCCTTCCTTTAAAACTGAGCACACCTTCCGCATCAAGAGTGGTCTCTTATGCCTTAACAATCGCAGTCTTTTTCTTAAGTTCATTCAAATTTTCATCCTCGAACTGTTTGACCTTGATCTCCTCGATGAACGTGACCCTTACTTCAATGCTAGCTAACACCCCACCTCTTTCTGAGATGTCCAACTGCATGAACTTAGACTCCAAGGTCTGAATTTTCTTAGTCAAAGGTCGCTTGGTTACATTCAAGCAAGCTGGACTACCCATACTCACCGTTTTTCGACTCAAAGCGTTTGTCACTACATTAGCCTTACCCGGATGGTATTGAATGGTCATGTCATAATCTTTGAGTAATTACATCCACCTTCGTTGTCTCAAATTCAGGTCCTTTTGAGTGAACACATGTTGCAAACTACGTTGATCAGTAAACACCTCACACTTAACACCATAGAGGTAATGCCGCCATATCTTAAGAGCGAACACTACCGCTGCCAACTCCAAATCATGTGTTGGATAATTTCTCTCATGCACCTTCAATTGACGCGATGCGTAAGCTATAACATTCTTATCCTGCATCAGCACAATATCCAAACCAAAATGTGAAGCATCACAATAAATAATAAAATCTTTACCCTCAACCGGTAATGCTAGAATAGGTGCGGTAGTCAAAAAAGTTTTGAGCTTTTGGAAGCTCTCCTCACATTTTTCAGTCCATTCAAATGGTATTTCCTTTTTGGTCAAATTTATCAAGTTAGTGGCAATAGAAGCAAAGTTCTTCACAAATCGACTATAGTAGCTAGCGAGCCCCACAAAACTCTTAACTTCCATCACAGAGCTAGGCCAAACCCAATTCTTAACCGCCTCAATCTTTCGAAGATCTACCATTACCCCTCATTTTGAAACTACATGCCCCAAAAATGCAATCGAAGTCAACCAAAATTCACACTTAGAGAATTTCGCATATAAGTTTTGTTTCCCAAGAACACCCAGAACAATACGAAGATGGTCGGCATGCTCTTCTTACTTTTCGAATAGACCAAAATGTCATCAATGAAGACTATCATGAACAAATCAAGAAAGGGTTTGAACACCCCATTCATCAAACTCATGAAAGCTGCAGGTGCATTAGTCAAGTCAAAAGACATAACTAGAAACATGTAGTTCCCATAGCGGGTTCTAAACGCCGTCTTGGGAACATCTTCATGCCTAATTTTCAACTGATGGTAGCCAGACCTTAGATCAATCTTAGAGAAAACTGATGCACCTTGCAATTGATCAAAAAGATCATCTATTCTAGGCAATGGGTACTTGTTTCGAATGGTGATTCTATTCAATTACCAGTAATTTATGCACATCCTCATACTACCATCCTTTTTTCTTAACAAATAAAACTGGAGCACCCCACGGGGAAGCACTAGGACGAATGAATCATTTATCAAGAAGTTCTTGGATTTGAGCCTTAAGCTTTCTTAATAGTCATGCGATATGAAGGGATGAAAATGGGACGAGTACTAGGTTCTAAATCAATGCAGAAATCTATGTCTCTATCCAGAGGCATACCAGGCAAATCATGAGGAAACACTTCTCTAAATTCTGACACCACAAGAATAAACTCAATAGATGGAGACTCAACCTCAACATCCTAAATATGATCCAAATAAGCCAAACAACCCTACCCTACCAGTTTTCTAGCCTGAATGAAGGATATGATCTTAGCTTGCTTAGGCTTATACACCCCTTCCCACTCTAAATTTTCCCTTCCCGGAATTTCTAGACTTAGTATTACAATTAAGCACAGCATAATAGGGGGATAACCAAGTCATGCCTAAGATTATATCAAAGTCAGACATCTCCAAAATCACCAAATCAGCCCAAGTCTGAAAACCCATAAACAAAATAGGACAAACACGATAGACATGAGTGACTATGACAAACTTTCCAACTGGGTAGAAACATGGATGGGGGCATCAAGTATATCACAAATCATAGCAAATTCTGAGGTAAATCGTACGGATACATAGGAATAAGTAGAACCTGGATCAAATAACACATTAGTCATTTGGTCGTAGACAAAAATAGTACTTGTGATTATTGCGTCAGACGCCTCTGCCTCGTTCTTGCCCAAAAAGGCGTAACACTGAGCCCTGGCATCTTGACGGGCGACTTCCCTGCTTGGATGCACTGCACCTCTGCATGCGTTACTATTTCCCCTACCTCCACGGCCTCGTTAATTTCCTCATCACCCACCTTGTGGATGCCCTCGACCACTATTACCATTTCCCGTGGGTACCACTGCTCTAGAATACTGTTGCACGGAATCCAACATGCACGGGTGGGGATAACATCTCCTCATATGCCTAGTTTCTCCATAGTTGTAACATGTACGATCAAAAGATGGATTGTTTCCCGCCAAAAGTGCGACTTCCTGGCTATCCTGAATCAAATTCTGAAGTGGAGTTTCGGAGTAATTACCTGTAGAAGCGGGCATAGCAGACTGAATTGGCCTGGCTGCAAATGCTGGCCTCCCTGACCCTTTGGAGTAAGAACCGTGAAAGTTATCCGAGTTCTTGGCCCTTTTAGCCAATGCCTTAGCATGACCGTCTCGCTTCACCCCTTCCACTTTCTTAACAAAGTTTGTTACCTCATTAAAGATCCTCCCTACAGAGGTCATATGAATAGATAATACTTGCAACTCAAAATTTAGTCCCTTAATAAATAAACGGATCATCTCCTCCTCAGTAGTCACCAATTAAGTATCATATCTAGACAAGACATGGAACTTGGCCTCATAAGCAACCACATACATACCACCTTGCTCCAGAGCCATGAACTCATCTTTCTTACGATTTCTCAACGTCCGAGGCACATACTTCTCCAAAAACAGAGCATGAAATTGGGTCCAAGTAAGTTGGGGTAAAACTGAAGATCTGCATTCTACATAAGCTCTCCACCACTGCTTAGCCTCACCTTGCAGCTGAAAAATCACAAACTCAACCCCATGCTGATGGATAATTCCCAATTTATGAAGCCTCTCATAGCAAACTAGGATGAACTCATATGCATCCTCACTCTCAGAACCATAGAACACATGCAGTTTCAACTTTAAGAACTTAGTCAACATCTCATGCTCATTACCAGTCATAACATGACCCAACAAAGGACGGAAAAATGCATCATTACCTACATTTCACCCACCTTGGGGACAGTGCTAGCAATAGGGGGATTGGTGGAAGCTTGAGTTGCTTGAACAGAGGGAAGCACTCCAGGACCAACCAATCCTCTCATGAACGACATAATTGGTTGAGCTAACACTGGGTCCAAATGAGGAATACTTGTAGTCTCATCATGCACCTCTTCCTCTTGTCCAATATTTTCCTCCTCCTCAACTTCTACATTCTCTTCTACCTCTTCATGGTGCGCAGGTGATACGTCCAAACTTACACCCCATATAAGGAATGTAAACGGTCGTTGTCAAATTACAGAACCCAACCAGAGTTGAGGTCGATCCCACAGAGAATTTCTTTACAAATAAAGTTTCACTGTCGCTTTTACTCAATTGTCTTTATTATTTCCTAAACAATTAACAAGGAAAGTAAATTTGGGTCTGATTTAAAAGTATTCTAGTAAAACTTAGTTATGCAGTTCACAAAAGATCTTGTTGTAAGTTGATTCAATCAATTTAAGGAAACCGGGTTTTGTGTTCACTATGACATCGATTATAATTCTCTCCCATAAATTGAGTGTCTGGTAAATCAAGGTTTACAAAACCTTTACAAATTAAATAAATCTAATGCTTCTCAGCCTAATCAGATAATATTCACTCTAATTCTCTCGAACTTAAAGTGTTATCGATATTGGAATTCGCTTAATTTGATATGGTGTTAAAGATCCTTTCTCTCGAAATCCAACTTTAACTCCAATTCGTAAACTTAGTTTAGCTTTTTCCCAAATAATGCTTTTCTCTCGAACAAACACTAGATACAAGCCTGTCTAAAGCATGCACTCAATATACTAAAATGATAATGAAAGCTGTAAACTACATGTTGTAAACAAAAATTGCCTTTTACTCATTTTACGAAATCGCAACTAAAATGTCATCATAGATCCCACATACCCAGTCGTGACGTTTAGCCACACATGTTTTTACACAAAGAATCAATACTAGATAATGAAAACATGTTAAGAGGTACTTACGAAAATAACTGGTAAATCAACAACAACTTGATAATCTCAAGATCGAAATGAACAACTTCCAACCTATGACAAAAATCTGAATCCCAAAATCTCAAACTCAAAGTACGCCTCCGTTCTTATTTTTTTTTTCCAAAAAAAATCTCATAATGAATCGTCCCTTCAAAACGACCTAAAGTAATTCGAAAATAGAATGTTTAAAATGAGTCCTAACCAAGTTAGGACTGAATTGTCGGGCCTTGTCACGGCCACTACCACAACCCGTCAAGGTCTTCACGGTCCGTGAAGACCTCTGTGGTCTTGCCTTGGAGCTTCCCCAGAGTGGGTCTTCAAACTTAGTCACTGGAAAATGTACCACGAGAGCTACCACGGTCCGTAGTGAGGACCACTGCCCGTGAAGTCACCCGTGGTCTTCACTTGGGCTTCAACCTTCTTTCAACTCTTTCCTGCTTTTATACTGGTTCAACTTCACGGTAGGCGGGAATTGTCCTAAAGTGGCCATAGCGTTGATTGCCCTCCTTGTTCTATCGTACCACGGTTCGTGGTAAGAACAACGGCCCGTATACCCCTATGTGATCTTCACTTGGTTGTTCTTGCTCTTTATCTTCTCAAGGCTCAGTTCTTCCCCACTTTCACGAGCTCAACCACGGACCGTTATGAAGTTAACGGTTCGTTACATTGGCCGTGAACTTCACTTTGGTCGACATCAGTTCTGCTTATTTTTCTGTACAACCCAGATTCTGCCTACACAATTAACAAACCCATCAAATATTCCCAACATATCATTTAATTCCAGTATTAGTTCATAATTATTAAGCATCAAATGTGCCACGATTTCGCGGCATATCAGCAGGAGGGGCCTCATTTCTAGAAGCATATACAACTGGTGCTCCATCCCTAGTACGTGTTTCCCTTCCTCAGCCTTTACCCCTAGCTCTTTCTCTACCCCTGCCTCGACCGCGACCTCTCGCTGCAGATTCTTCAGCTGGAGCATTGACGGGAGCTACGGGCATGACGCCGTTGAACCTAATGTTAACTATCTGCGGAAAGAAGAGTGAAGAAGGTTAGATACTAATTTGAATCGCCAGATACCAATTGAAATCAAGTTATAGCACGAAAGGAGACAAAAGAAAGTAAAGAGATTTCCTAAAGTCCTATAGCCTCTCGAAGAAAAGTACAAACCTTTCCATACCATTCCGCAAAACTCTACTAGACTTGTTTTGGTACATCGAGTCAACGAACCTAGGCACTGATACCAACTTTGTCACGACCCAGACCGTCGTGAGTGGCACCTATACTAACCCTCCGGTGGGAGAACCATTAATCCTAATTAGCTAACTGAATAACTACACAACTTAATAAAAAACTAAGGCATTTAAAGTTACGAAAGTAAGTTAAATGCTAAGGAAAGAAATAAAGAGTTCCCATAAACTACAAACCAATAGTCTAACAACTAAACAAATGCGTAAAATACGCCTAGAACCTGGAAGTCAATCTACCAAAACATCTAAAGTTCAACCATAAGTCTAAACAAGAAGGGTACAACCCCAAACTAGACATAAGACTAACTAAAGTACTAATCTAAGTCCGAAATATGGACATAGACAGAAAGAGAACTCATGGAAACTTGGAAGAACTGGCTCACCCTTGAATTCGAACGATTACTGATCTTCTAAGCGAGGTCTGTCAATAGCCGCTTGAAGATGCCCTGTACTCAACAAAGAAAGAGCAGGTGCAGTATTAGTACACAACCACAGTGTACTGGTAGGATCACGCGGCTATTCCACTAAGTGCAACATACATAAGCCATTACAACATAATAATAACATGCATACACCGAACATATACAATATCAATATCATTTAAGAATAACGATCAAATTCACAATTCTCAATTACACAGTTATGTCAAGTCAATGGTCCTCTCATGGAACCCAAACCTAAACCCAAACTATTAGCATACCGATACGTGGTATCCGATCCAATGTTTATGCCGAAACGTGGCAACGATCCCATATTTATGTCGAAACGTGGCAACCGATCCAAGTTAGTGTGTCGGAACGCAACACCCGATTCATTCATCAAGCCACAATCACAATCACAAAGTACATTCTCATAATCATACAATCAAGTCATGATTCATGGCATTCATCATTCATCTATCATCATGTACAATTGGTGTGATCAATAGTGCTACATTCGCATACATACACGTATTATAATGCAGTAAGAACAAACATATATCACACAATCATGAAATCACAACCATCACCTACCCCGAACAAAGCTTGAATCCCTTAAGAAACTTCATCCTTCCCTTTCCGAATTTGTTCCGCTTGTTCTTGGTCTACAAATAATTAATATAATATGGGAATCAATAAACAATAACTAATTACCCTAATTACTAACAATTCTATCAACCCTAGATCAAACCCATGATCCCCATACCCAGATTAGGGCTTTTTCCACCATAATTTCCAGATCAAAACCCTCTCTCATCGATAATTACCCATTAGGTTACGATCTACAGAACGAAAAATGGATTGAGGGAGTTAAAACCTTACCTTTAGCCTTAAGAATGGTGAAAACCCGTCAAGAAAGCACCTGGGGACATCTCCTAGCTCTCAAAGTCAAAAAATGCAGAATAAAATGATTTTGGGGTTTATTTTCGACTTTAAGTCGCGTCTGCCCCACTATGGCAGCACTCTCCCCACTACAGCGGCCCCGCCTTGGCGAGAATATAATCCCGCCTTAGCGGCTTGCACGGAACCAGTGAGTCGATTTAAGAATTCCAAACTCCCATTTCACAACACACCTTCATCCCATGACACTCAGAAAATACTCATTCACGCTAAGACCAATTTCGGGAGTTCTACTCGCCTGAATTCAATTCCGTAAAGTCATACAGGTTTCTTAACGTCTTAGCTATCTACTTATGTAATCAAATTCATAATTAGATCACCCAATTGTTACCAGATTTTCCTAGACTTTAATGACTCTGATTTCGTCCAAATCTGAACTAGGTTGGGAAATTCCAAGTTACTACGAAAAAGTTTTCCGGCCCAAAATATTTCCCCGTTGGCTTTTCTATAACGATGGGAACATGTCGTTACATAACCAAAAACGACAAAAGACAATAATGATACAATCTAATTCTATTTTCAAACTTTGACCGACAATAAATATATATAAAAAAAAATACAAAAATAAAAAACAAAAAAGTAATTCAAATACAAAAAATACCTTTAACACGATCAATAGCAAAAAAATAAATAATCTAAATTAATAAAGTAAAATAAAAAAAAACTATAAATGTTGCATACAAAATAAGATATAGTAAAAAATAATGAGTAAATCAAATATATAAATTTCTCTTTTTATTACTGTATATATACTAACTAGTGTACTTGGTCGCGCTTCGCGCAGTTGTGAAAAGAATTAAAATAAAGTTACATACTAATATCAATAATTACTTTAATAAAAGGAATTTTTTATTAATCATACAATTTCATAGAAGAGAAGTTATGAAAAATATTTAGGTTAAATATCATGAAATTCATTAAGAAATCAATACTTGTGAACTTCTGAAAGTTAAATATTAAAAATAAATTTCATAGAGAAAAAGAGAAGGTAATATTAGAACTACTGGAATGTAAACTTGAGAGGTGATCGTCTTTTTCTTTTTTCTTTGGGATCATTTTTAGTATAATTTATCTTTATTTATGTAAACATGAAATCTGATCATTCTTTTCTGCTTCTTTGCAATCTTTTAATTATATTCTTAGTATAATTTTTCGATAATGTGTAAACTCAGATTGCCATTAATAGTTATTATCCATGACTACATCATTAGCCAACACTATTTTTAATCATTATCCACAATTACTATTACTTGTCGTCGTCATCACTCAATCATCACATAATTTAATTATTTTTATTGTACAATATTAGATTAATTTAATATTTGATTATTAACTTTTTAATAATTAAATTTTAAATAAAAATAAGTTTACATATTTTAATGATGAAAAATAACAATCTTAATTAGTTAGTTTCCATATCTTAATATATTATTATTATATTTAAGTTCAGATATCCAATTACTTTTCGGGACAACTTATATTGGGAAAACAAAAGAATGTAAGAAAACAAATTCAAAAATAAACATAAAAGAGAAAAAAAGAGAATTAACTACGCAAAAAAAATTCAAAAAAATGACACATACAAATTCCTAGTTCTTTTAATTTTGCTTGGCTTAAACACAAAAATATTAAAAAGTATATTTCACATTTTAAATAAATATTACATTCAATATAATAAATTCCTAAGAATAAAGAGTCACAATAATTAAGAGGATTAAGAATGTGGCTTTGGACTTGTTTGTAACATAATAGGAGTTATATTTGTACATTATTACACTAATAAAGAACATTAATTATAGAAAATGAAGACAATAAAATATAGAGTTATTGAGACAAATATTTTATTATAAGTAAATAGAAAGCAAAGAAATTAACTGTATTTTTAAAATTATAAATTAGTCGCAATTTTGAAATAACTTGAAAACTCCTGGAAAACAACAAAAATGAAAAATATAAAGACTACAACTTGACTTATTAATAAACAACTTGAAATCTCCTCGAAAACAACAAAAATGAAATTTTAAAGACTGCAATTTTACACATTAATAAATAATTTGTTTTTAATAAAACCAACTGTATTTTTAAAATTATAAATTAACTTTTCATTCTCATGTTCTATCATTTTTGTTAGTAAAAATTACTCCACCAGACTATGGAAGTATATGTACGTATTTCTTTAAGTAGCATATTGATATCCATTGACTCATTTCATGCTTTTATGTTTTAAAATATTATATCCCACAAACACAATAAACTAATATTATCAACAAAAAAGTGAGAGATGAATTTACCTGAACAAATAATTTTTTTGAAGAGTGTTATTGTCACGACCCGAGAGTACCCCCTAGTCGTAACATGGCGTATTCGACCCCGAAGGGGTCTTATACGAGTCACATAGTCATTCATTGCATTCAATAATGAAAATAGTGCGGAATGAAAAACTTATTTACATCCACACATTCAAACTTCATTAAAACAACTTT
>JAJOOS010011654.1:0-14422 GCA_029582725.1 Solanum chiquidenum | reverse complement strand
CGGTCGGAGCCTGTTTTCGATAATGTTCCACATGTTCCTCTCCAACAAAGTGTGGAACTTGGCATGATTCATTAAGGACATGGTGGTATTCCTATGCATCTCCCATAGCTCATAATCAACATTGAACATCCCATTTCCTAATATATCGAAAATTTTACGGAACTCAACACCCTTTGGATAGTTTGAGAAATTTTTACTAAGGATATAGTGGATATTTGCAGGATCACTAGTAATTAACATGTTCAAGTTTGCAAGAACAGGGCCATGAAACTCAAAAGTTCCCTTAGTTTCTACAAGAATATCAGTTGCAAATTCATGGACACGATGAGCATTTCGAATAAGCCCAGGCAACATTCCAACTACTGGCCAATTTGTTGGCATTGAGCTTAATTTCCACCATCTATTACTAAGGTACCACCATGTAGAACAAGTAAAACACATGATGATAATCAAGAGAGGAAGAAAAAATTCAAGGACATCCATTTCTTTCTCAAACAAAAAAAAGAATTTGAGATGGAGTGAGGAGACTTATTTAAGTTCAGGATTAGTTCTTTCAACTACACATTTTATAATGAGAATTGAGTAAAAAAGACCAGCAAAATGAAAGGCATGGCCTCATATTTTATTTTATTTTTTTGATGACCGTGGTGTCCGGATCAGCTTTCGTGCACCTCGCTAATTCCTCAAGATACCTGCCACCTCCCACCGACCACCAAGGCTAGGACAGATAGAAAGCATCACCTAGTGAGATTTAAACCTGAGACCTCCTAGCTCTAAACCACTTCATTGACCCCCAGACCACACCCTTGAGTGCGGCATGACTCATAATTGAGTCAAGCATTTTGAAGATCACTATCTTGGACCCTTATATGAGTTGCTAACCACAAGTGTCAATCCTAAGATAAATAAGGATGTGAGAATCAGACACGGAGTTGTATTTACCAGACAAAATGACAAGTTTAGATATGGTGTCATTTATGTCGTATTATTAGTTGTCTCAGAAACAGGCTGGTGGAAAGGATTGAATCCCTCCAACATTAATTACAGACTTCTAGTCAAGCCATCAAATGAGAAAACTTCTAGATATATTTGTAATTTTATATCATAAAAATATTTTTTATTTATGGATATTTTCCAATGTTTCTTCATAGATATTTCCATCATCTCAAAGTCCATATTTTATAAGTAGTTGTTTATGTTGTTCATGGATTGGAAGTTAATTGAAACCACAAGACAAATTACTCTTGCTAAAATGGAATAGCAAAAGCTTCAACTATCTGTTGTTATCAGTGTGTGACATATTTTTAATGTACACACTTATAGCTAAGTGTGTTAAATTGATTAAAAATTTGTTTGTGTACTGACTTGAGGCTTCGTTTACTGCCTTCCCGGAGCTTGAAGATGCACACATAAGAAGAAGCTAGACGTGGGCTTTAGTTGTCATAAGTACTTGAACAATGTGGTGCATGTGGCACACCTAAAAACACAAGCCATTAAGATGTTGAATAAACAACTAATCAACATTCAGGCTCCAATAAGAGGATAATTCAGGATTTCGAAAAAAACATGAAACTATTTTCAACCTATAGGAGTGAGTAATTTGGTCAGATTTACAATCACCAGAATACCAGTAAGAGCTCATCACTGCGACTATACATAATAACCTGATCTCTAAAATGATGCATTTGAACAACCCTGTATATGATGATCCAGGTATTACAATCAATTAGGGTGGCGTTGGAATGAGACAAGTGCATGAAATGCTAAAGAAACAGAGGAACAAAAACCAAAGAGCACCTTGAAAGATTGGAAGAGAAAGTAAATCCAACCATTCCCAAAAAATTCCAAATTGTGAACACCTCCAGGAACTCCTGCAAGTTCCATCTCAGTGCGATTGTGACTCAAGAAGGACGTTTGTGGCTATATTAACATCATTTCTTGAATGGATGAGTGCCTGCCTTGCTGAGTTCCTATCAAAGCCCATTGATACCAGCATAGAAATAGCGTCTTCTGGTGGTTCTGGGGTGGATGAAACAGGAGCTGGGAAATTCCCCTGAAATATGCAGGAGAAAGCAGTAGACTCATGTTAGAACGTTCATAATCTTTCAAAAAGGACCATAGAAACTTTAGATGTGACTGAAGTTGGTTTTCTATTGGAACACACCAAGAATCAACTCATTGGTGATGAATATGGGCCATCAATTCACTTATAATTTGAACAAGGTGACCTCTCAATTCCATTGGTCCAGATAAAATTTGAAATCCAACGGCATAAGTGAGAAATGTGAAAGCTAAACTTAGCTGATAAAACTCTTAACATAATAAACAAGATTCTAGAGTGCAAATAGCAGTTCATTTAGTTTAATCACTTGGCATTAGCCATCTGGACGTTGTGGCTGAAATAAGGCTCAGAATTCTCCAGTAGACATGGAGAGGACAATCAATGTTTAATCATTAGCATACTCTCACTTGAACATCAGAAAAAGGTAACTTTGCAGTAGATATAAGAATAAAAGTTCCACAACTTGATTATTTATTCTTCTTTCATAGTCTCTTTTTCCCCCTCTTAATCACGTCGCTTTCTAGATGGATTAATCATTCTTCTTTTCTATACATGGAATAAATATATGGAACTTGAAACTTCTGATTATTCGTGTGTTCATTTGCCTTCTCGTCTTTCAATATTCTTTTTTCACTATTCTGCTCCACCATCCTCGCATGGCCACACCCCATCTACTGCAGCTCTCTCTCTGTGAGTGAAAAGAGAGAGAGAGCACTTCCTTCTTCAAGTAACTCCCCACCTCCCACCCCAGAAAAAAAGAAAAGAAAAAAAGAGACAACAACAATATATCCTGTGTAATCCCACAAGTGGGGTCTGAGGAGGGTGTATATAGAAAAGTTCAACTATTCTCTTTTTTTTTTTGGTCGGTAATGGTAAAGTATTCTCAATTATGTTTGACATAAGCCAATGAAGAGAAGATAAAAGTTGTAGATTAAAGCTAGCCAGGGAGAGGATGTGAGATGTTGATGGGAAACAAATAATAACTGTTTCTCTTCTTTTATTTTTTAAACTCTAGACTGTTTCTCTATAAGGACTGGGTACTTGTGAACATCTCGATCTCTAATAACCATGAAGGGATATCTTTTTTGGAAAGTCAAGTGCTTTATATTTTATCCAATTGGAGTAATACTGGTCCAATTTCAGGATAGACAATCCAAGGAAGATATTTGTTTTAGATGCATTTCTTTCAACTAGCCTGACACTGAGACACACAGCTTTCCCTTAAAACATCAAAGAGTTAACTATACTAACTAAACCAAGGCATCAAAAACAATACTCACCTCCATTTGGCGACCTGCAAAGATTGGTACGTTTCCTGGAGCATTTCTTGCTGGTGCAGAAGGTGGTGGCAGGTTACCCGTCGATGGCCAAGAAAGTCGAGCAAAGAAGGATGTAATAAATTCTGGGAACTAAAAGAAAGAAAATTGGTGCAAGTCAGATTCATAATAAAACATCATGGAAAATCATGCATGATAAAAGGTGCACCATTAGCATCTCAAGCAACAAACTATTTGGAGAATGTCATTTCAAAACCATAAAATCAGTTGTCAATTCTACAGCGGTGCTCAGAGTTCTCTACTTCTATGAAGCTTACAAACGTGTTCCTACATTGCATTATTAACTTCAACAGGAAGCATTTGTTTTGCCTTCCAGCAATAGCATTTCAGCCTACAAGACACATTCAGATCTAACTACTTGATGAGAAATGGAGCCTAGTTATTTCTTGTAGTCATTCAGAAGTCAGAACACGGGTTATTCCCATCAACTCAGATAGAAGGTTCATGTACTTCCAACTACATGAAATTCAAGTACAGAAAAGCAATGCTAATGACTAGCAGCAATATTCTATATATGTGCATGCAAGACTAAGTCAAATTCTCCAGGCATATAAAAAGAGAGAAGTGATAGCATCACATAAATACCTAATACCATGAGATTACAGTAATTATTTTCAGAGAATGCGAACTCAGTAGAAACAAAACTTAAATATGTATGAACAGACAGAGACACACACAGAGAAAGAGAGAGAATTTTGAAAAACAAGAACAGGGCAAACCTTCACTTTCCTAATACGGCAAAAGTTCAAACGATACAAGCAACCTGCAATTATTCCACAGAGCCCGGGTACAACAGATCTTTTCCAGGATGAGAAAAGAAGCTGTAAGATAAAATATCAAGTAAATATGGATGATAAGAAACTCAATCTAGGACAATATTTAATCAGAAGCTGTGATAAAGTATATATACCTGGAGGCCAGCTAAATATATAAAAGTCTTGTCAGAGAAGTGGAGACTAAATAAGCGGAACCGGGTAGAAACCGGAATGTCGAGATAAAAGGGCACAAAGGAAGAAAAAATTAGTCCATAGGGACCAGACAGGATACTCAAGGAAGGATCTGAAAATGAAAAATTAAAATATATCAATGGCTAAGGAACCTGTTTGTCAGTTTTAAAAACATTAAAATATATCAATGGATCAGATGCTTCAATATTCCCTTCTCTTGTAGGATATTATATGGCATTAGAAGGACACTTCACTATTCTGTTTTCTTGTAGGTAGGATATTATATGGCATTAGAAGCCAGAGATGATTGAGGTTGACAAAAATGAGCACTAATTCTTTCAAAGAGATGATTAATCTTATAAACAAAGAACAGTTGGAGTAAGCCCTTTATCATATCTGATGATTAGGAATGACCAATACCTTTAATAAGTTGTAGAGCAAGAACCTCAAGTAATAAAGAGACCACAAAAGAGAACAGCAGGAAAACCTGCAGAGAAAGAGGTAGAAAAATAAACTACACTGCAGAAAAGGAAAAAAAAAAAGGTAGAAAAGAGAAGGAAAACAGTATCTACTGTGACTTTTATTATTTGCCTATTAGTTGATTTAACACCTGTTGCCTTTATTTTTTGTCCATTGTTATTAAGCAAGTTGAAGCTGCCGCAATAACTTATCCAAGAAAAGTACTACCCCAAATAAGCACTTACAGAATATTTGTTCGAACCGATTTGCCTCTCGAAGACGCGGAAGTAGTACAGCAGATATAATCCAAATACTAGTTCAGGGGTAGAAGAAAAGGTAAAAGCCGATATGATCAGCTTCCAGATTTGAAGCTTCTGGAAGATATCCTGGCACAAGCAAAAAAGATGCATCAATTAGCAGTTCTACTATGGCGTTACACGGAATCCTACTGAAACAATGAGATCATACCTAAGAAAACAGTAAAAGAGAACAAATCCTCTATAAAACAAAATTGTATATTAGGAGAAACAGAACCCAATATTTTATAAATTTCAAAAACTCAGAATGGATTTAGCTATGAGATGAAAACACATATATTAGGTTCAAAGAGAATCTTATATTTCTACAAAGCTCAGCTATAAAACAAAAAAATTATATTAGGGCAAATAAGAAACAATTTATTCTTAAGTTACTGAACAAACAGACTTGTGAGTTTGGTGCTTCTAAACCAATTAGGAATGTGTGGTATATCCCCTGCTGTTACAAACAAGTTATATGTCTTCACATGGAAATTGACAGAGCTCGTATCTCTTAAAATTCGAAAGGTTGATAGTAAAATAGGAGAAGACCATTTACAATCTAGTATTGCTATTGGATGATGGGTATTTTGTAAGACTATTAGGCCTATTAAACCTACATATTGTATTAGCAACCCTATCAAGTGAGCATATAAAGTCTACATTACTAATGGATAAAACAGCTTGATGATGTCATAATGAAAAACAAATGTGGTGGCATTAGCAGAGTACCATAGATGGTACGAATAAAACCATATTCAATGTTACATGGACTCTTTTTCAAGAGGATATGACATTGGTATGAGCACTTCATAAGAAAACCTCAAAATAAACCAAAAGTCTCCTACAAATTGTATGTGAGCTTGTCCACAGACAAACCTGTACTCATGCTTGATAAACCTGACGTAGTAAACATGGATTCAAGATTAGCTAGCTGTATCTGCTAATTGTGCTTAGTCATTGTTTATTGTGGAATTTGGCTAAGGAGTATATGTGGTTCCAAGCTCATAAACAAGCCATTTAATTTTATCCACGTTTACAGACAAGGAAGAAAACTGTTAAGTAGCTTCATGGAGTGACAAACCCATGTTCGATTGATATAGAAGATAACCTATTTTAGTATGGCCTCAAAATGCACAACACAGATAAATGGAAATCGATCCAGTAATATTGCTATTACATAGGCATGCATGACTTGATGAGAAAACATGATGTATTTCATGCTCTTAGACATAAAGAGTGAGTATCCACTCAGAATTTTTTTTAAAAGAGCATTGTGTACACCTTAACAACTATCCTTAGCTGCCACTAAGCTTATAATTGGACAAGGGTCAAACTGAGCAACCATATTTCATGCACAGAAGAATGCATCAAACAGGAATATATGAAATCTCCCAAAACCAAATGCCAGTATGCATTGAACTAAGTAACATGCCAGTCTAGCTATAGTTGTGTTCACTCCCATCTCATATTGACAAGATGTTACGATTCAAATCCAGATTTAGAAACGATAATGGGTCACTATGCACTAAAGATCCAACCTTTATATTCTTTTCACAGTTCTAAAACCCGCAAACCTAATTCAACTCAATACATGAAAAGGGGGCAAGGCCAAATAGCAACATCATAATACCCAAAAGGCGAAAACTCTTCCATCACTATCTAAATACCCAAATCTACAAAACAAAAAACTACCCCCATCAAAAAAGAACCAAAACCAAGAGATACCCAGAAAGTAGAACTACCTGATAAGACCATCCCAGCTGATTTCCACGGCCACGAACACCAAATATAATGGTGAAGATAGTACACGCAATTACCAATGCCCTTGTCACTGGTGCATTGTCTACAACATCAAAGTGAAAACAAAATTAGAAAACAAGCAAATCCGTACACTAAATTCATCAAAAAAAAACGTAATTGATGTGGGATTCAAAAACTTACTGAAACCAGATGGTCCGACGTTCATATTTGCAGCGATAAAAACGAGATTTTTGCCCTGTTTTCTACCTAACAAAGATCTGCTAAGTCCTACCTAATTGTGAAGAGACAAAAAGGGAAAACGAAGATCAATTTTGCTTTGATTACAATGAACTATTTGCCTTTTGTTTGCTATATTTACCAGTTTGACTTGTTACACACTTTGGGTCCTTCCCAATTTGAACCCAGAAAGGATTGATTTGTTCTCACCAAGATCAATTTTTCACAGAGTGAAAACAAAACCCTTCTATACTTTTTAACAAGACAATATAAAAAATAAAAAAAATAAAAAATCAAGCAATAAAAACATGTGATATATTGAAAACTAATTTCTTCCTTTTTTGTAAAGTCAATTTTGAAATTTAAACAAAAAAAAAAACTTGTTTATTAACTACTCCCTTTCGTTGTTGGAATTATCCGTTGTGAATTCTAAAAAATAGTTATTTCAGATTATTTATTATTTTTTAATTTTAGTGCTATATTATTAAAGATTACAAAAAACTTCATTTGTATAGAGAAATTATATCATAATATATAAATAAGTATAAAATAGTTAAATTCGTCTTATAATAATAATTTTCTAAGGAACTATGTAAATAAGAAAAATATTTTTTTTTATTTCTCACCCAGTGTTTGGAGTCCATATTGGAGTCTCGACTAAATTTAAATCGTGCATTACATGGCTCAAAGTAGAGCTCCCGACAAAATTTTCTCCCTACTTTGAAAAATAAATTTTATACTTCCACGATAAAAAAAAATATTTCATTGATTTAGTTGCATGACTATCAACTTTGTCAACTACAAAGTGGAATCTGAAAAATATTGGTATATTCATAGTTTAAAAGGTTTTGTTTCCATAGAGCATTTAATATATTCATAGTTTAAAAGGTTTTGTTTTCATAGATCATTGGCTTAAGTAAAATATATATATACACTAATAAAAAAAGGAAAAAATTACGCATATAATCAAACATATACTAGTTAATTAGAAAACATAACTATAATTTGCCTTAATTACAATTCGCGACCTATTTTTAGCTATAATTACGCGGCTCAGCTTTTTAGTTTTGTATAATTCACACGTTTGTATAATTCAGAATTTGTATGATATAATTTGTATAATTGTTACACTTCTGATGTTTGTAATTGTATAAATTAGTTATTTCGAATTTATACAAAAATAACTGAATTATACAAATTTACCTGCAAATTATACAAATATGCAAATTATACCAATGAGACAGTTTAAACTGTAGCTATAACACATAAATATGCAAACTATAGTTATGGATTTATTATAGTAGCTATTTGCGAAAGTTCCAAAAAAAGTTTTGTTAAAAATAATGGAGGGAAAAGGGAATAATGACTATCGAGTTATATTAACTTACGCCTCAAATGCATTTTTGGTTAACTTTCAAATTAAAACTTCTCCATTCCCAAAGATAACGACACTAAAAAATTTAAAATCATATATTTATGATTATAGGATATAATGATTTACGTTACTTTTTTACAAAAATTAAGCAATTAGTGTAACAATTCGTACAGAAAATTTTATCATGAAAGTAATTTCACAAGATATACTAGAGAGTAGAGAAGGTTAATTCAACAAGATTAAATGTCTCAACCCACACAAAAAAGAAGTGGAACAAAAGCACAATATACACCACTTAGGGAAAACTATCTAAATTACAAACATCCCTGTTAAATTTCTCTATACTTTGAAAAACAAATTTTGTACTTCCACAAGCATATACAATACCACTTTAAAACATAGTAACTTAGCTGCATCTCATTTACTGGCCAGTGTATCAAAGTAGTGTACGAATTTCAGCAGAATACTGCAATGCCTGTCGTGCTTATTGCTCTCGTGGTCTGGCGAGCCAAATAGAGCTTAGAGCTCGAAAACGCGAGAAGTATCCACTGATTGCAAGAAGAGCACGGGCTGATTGTCTGGTTGTCAATACGCGATGCATTTGATACAATGTTTGTTGACGCAGGTTGTCCGCCTGTTAAAATTGCCAGAAAGATGCAATGACTTTTAACTTAACAAGCATTCACAGCATATCCATGGTAAACAATTCAAACAAAGAACAGGAAGCAGCAACAAAAATAGAGTTACCTGACGGAGAAAACCTTCAAGAACCTCTAATTTCGCCATAGCCGTTGCCATTTGAGCCATATAATTACCTACATCCCTTAGTGTCCCGTCAGCAAATGGAGATTCGTTGGCTAATGTCTCCCCCAAGGATTGCTCCAACTCCTGCATACCTTGTGAGAGAGCATCTTCAGCATTTTGGGATGACAGCTGCAACTTTTCAATGGCAAATAATTGTTGCTCACTCAGAGGCTCTAACTGATTGCCTAGAAGCTGCATTACCAAAGAAATCATTTCACGAAATGAGAAACATACCCAATGTAATCCTACAAGTGGGGTTTGAAGAGGTAATACACATTGAAGAAAGATGAATCAGTCAACATGGTCCAAAGGTATTCTATCACAAGTTGAATTCGGGAAAGCTTTTAAAATAAATAAAGACAAGAGTGCAGAAATCAAAAAATGGATAATGTTAATTTCGTGATAAAACACAAGGAATCAAACAAGTGATGAATTGAAAAAAAAATAATCAATGAGTTTGATTTGAAGGAGTAGGTAAGGAGTTTTTATCGAAGGAGTCTTATTTGAAGTAGAACTCTTCAAGTTACTGTTGAATTGAAGAGTTGGGGTTCGATTACAATACAAAAGAATCAATGAATTTGATTTGAAGGAGGAGTCTAAAGAAGCAAGGAGTTTGAATTGAAGAATGAGTCTTACTTGAAGTAGAACGGTAAGTCAAGAGAGTTCAAGTCAAATAGGAGTTTGAAGTGAACAATAACTCTATGAAGAATTATGCTTAAATAGAAATGAAGTCATCTAGAATACTTGTGCACTTACAGAGTAAAACAAAGTAATTGAAAAATTGACTTCGCAAGTGCCACCAGCGAACTGAAGGAACACATCGAATAACCTGGTCCTTTTGCAGAGTTTATGTGTTAGGAGTTTTTGTTTGTGATTGAGTCTTGATGTACTTTTGGTACAGTGAGTTATAAACTGAATTAGGCATGTTTAGGAGTGTTGTCTTCAGGTTGTGGTAACTCGAAGAGTTGGGAACACATACCTTGGGAGGTTTGTGTTAAAGTTTAGGATTTATAGTTAGTTCTTAGGATTACAAGAGTTGTTGAAGGTTAGGAATTAGAGTTAGTTCCTAGGATTGCAAGAGTTGTAATCTAAATCCATAACTTGAAGTTAAGGAATCAGAGTTAGTTATGTAGGTTGCAAAGTTTGTAATCTATTTTTTGTGAAGACACGGTGATTTAGTGAAGTTGAAGTTAAATCTTGTAGGGGTACGGGTCGTGGATTTTTACACCTTCTGAATCTGGTGTTTTTCATGTAAAAATATTGTTTTCTTTATTGTTCTTATGGTTACGTTGGAACATGTTAGGCAACCTATTTCACTCATAAATTACTAGGTCGTGGAGAATAACACACGACACCTCATTCATTGGGAAAGTGAAACCACCCAATCTTTAGCAAGTATTCTAGATTTTCACAAACATAAATCAATGAAGTTCCACATACTATGAAGAAGTTATTAGTCCAGCTAATAATGGGACCTTTACATACATGATCAAAAAGTATAACAGCTTTTTACAATCCTATACAGGGGAAGTCTAGATGGGAGGTATGGAAGAACTGATGCAAAATTTCCTGCAAATGAGAGCAAGAAGAGGTCACCTTAAGCAGTAAGGAGGGGCGGAAGTCACCAATCCACATAAAACACCGCTCAGCAGGGGTTTTCCACATCCCTGACAAGAGATGCTCTACGTTACCCTTGGCTGCATTTGCTTTCATCCTATAGACCTCATCATAATGTGCACTGACATTATCCACAATACTTCGCAGTTCAGTTTCACTTGCATGTGAATTGACAGCAGTCCTCAATTCATTGATGTGTTTGGTGTGTTCTTCCAACCATCGACTATATTCTGTATCAAATGGTAAGGACCCTGCAGAACGGCAGCATCTGAAAGGTCATCTTAGCACAAGGAAACAACTTTTTGAGTGCAATCAGGAATATGATAAGGGGTTGAACGTCATCCTATTAAGATAAGCCAGTCTAATACAAAGAAAGCCATGTATTAACCTAAATGCATAAAGCAGCAACTGATTTGTTCATTATCTTTATCATAGCAACCATCACTAGTGTGAGAATTATGAAATCGACCAAGTCTATGCACATTGAGAACCTATTAAAAGCTGCAATTAACTATGTTCCTCAATTTCAAATTTAATGTAATTCACAGTGTATCGACACACAGATGGATTTCACAAGTTATACCATCAGTTAATCAGGAAAAATCAAGATAACTAAAGTTCTGCAATCTTCTTCAAGTAGAAAAAAACAAATCATTTCTAGTCTTATTTGTTTACTAAACACACACCACACAATAAAGTATGTTCGACTGCAATCTATGGTGGATGCTTTTCTGTCTAGTGAAACCAACTATTCCGATTCAACCGAACCTTACTAGAATTACCCAAATCCTGTATAATAAAGAGTAATTGCTAAATAACAAGCAACTCCTGGTTCAATTTGGTAGAAGAATCCCATCAATTTCTTGTTTGTTGAAATGAAAAAAGGAAGCTAGGGCACACAAGTTCAACGACAAAGAAAATAGGCCATACCACTTTCGCGCTGTTGAGGTGCTCGCTGAAAATCCTGCTCCAACTGCGATACCTGGACGATTTGGGCTGGCCGGCGGTCACCCCTCCAAAGTGCAGTGGAGCTCACAAGTCTAGGGCCTTCCCTATCACCCATTGCATCCATTCAGCTAAATATTCTGCATAAAGAGCTCAGCCCATGACTTATTATACTAGAGCTTTTTGCTCCACTTTCGTGGAAAGTAGTTGGTGTGAGCCTACAAGTATAATACATAATTCAAGATTTGTCTTTGGTGGTCGGAGGTATTATACTGGCTTGAGATTATTTATTCTATCATTTATATCTTAGTAATAGCCTAATGGGATAAGTTATTTCATGCATTGGATAACATATTTCGGAATAGTTAATATTGAGATAACTTGTTCTCAATCAAATTATTCCTTAGGTCCCCTCGCTTCTCGACTAGATCAAAGAGATCAATTCTATTTAGGCAAGTCAAAACTTAGTGTAATATTATGATAGTAATTATATAATCTACTTGTGCAAATGTAATTATAAGTCTAGTGTTTAGTTGTATAATTGCAATAATTAGGCTATATTAAATTTTATAAATAAAAGTTAATTATCTAAAATTAAAATTTTATATTAGACAAAGAAGACTTTTATAAATTATATTAAATTAAATATTTAAGATATATATTGTCTTTAAAAATAATTGATTTATATTTTTTAAATTTAGTATATTTTAATTAAATTAATCATAAAAACCGAAAGTACAAGATTATGAACATCATGAAATGAATGTTTGACAGAAAGATTAATATTATAAATAATAATGTCATAAAGTTATTAAAATATTTGACAAAAAATAATCTATCAAGTCTTAACTAAAAAATAAATTATTTGCTATGTAAAATATCAAGTCAATACTATTAAAACAAATTAAACTAAAACATATAACATAAGTTCTAAATTCAAAACTAAAAATTTAATATAATACTCTTATGATTTAAAATAAGAGTATTATAACCTTATTCAACAATAAATTATACTTTAATTTAAAAATTAGAATACTAACAAAATTATGCTAATTAAAAAAATAGATAAGATTGGAGGCTCCTACTTTGGAAAGTCCGAGCAACACAACCTAAATTACATGCCTAAATCGGTTTATAGGCCCAATATTCTTCATGTCATGTCTTTATTTATGAAATTTTAAGCTTGGAGGCTCTTACTTTGGAGAGTCCGAGCAACATAACCTAAATTATATGCCTAAATCGGTCTATAGGCCCAATCTTCTTCATGACATGTCTTTATATATGGAATTTTAAGCTTGGAGCCTCTTACTTTGGAGAGTCCAAGGAACACAACCTAAGTTACATGCCTAATCGGTCTATAGGCCCAATCTTCTTCATGACATATCTTTATATCTGGAATTTTAAGCTTGGAGCCTCTTACTTTGGAGAGTCCAAGGAACACAACCTAAGTTACATGCCTAATCGGTCTATAGGCCCAAACTTCTTCATGACATGTCTTTATTTCCGAAATTTTAAGCTTGGAATGGAGGCTCTTACTTTGGAGAGTCCGAGCAGCACAACCAAAATTACATGCCTAAAATCGGTCTATGGGCCCAAATTTCTTCATGACATGTATTTATTTCCGGAATTTTAAGCTTGGAAGCTCTTACTTTCCCTATGATGTACACAGCTGATCAAGAAGTTCAACTTGTTTAAAGTGTATGACCATCACATTGCGCCATGCCATTTACGAGATTGCAGCAACCTCCTTTTCCATTGCTGCAACTTCTCTATGCTATATTTTACCTCAATATGCGCGTTTTAAACTTGTTATACCTCCATTGGTGTGTGTTTTGTGATATCATCTGGTCACAACATCAGTGGAAATAGAGCATACACCTCAATAGCTTCATCTCTCTCATTGAGGTTCTCATAACAAGCACCGTGTAAGACGACATAACTAGTATTTCTCACCTTTAGCTCATGTGCTGCGCCTTTGCAGCATGTACAGCAATTATTGTAAAAAAATAAAGAGAGGATATTAATTCCTGAATGCTGATATTCTAACTGCTACATTTATCAATTCATACATACCAAAAATTACCTGCCAACTGCAGTACATTTCTGCTCTTACTAGACCAGATAAGTTTAGGCTTATGTTTGGTAGGGGCTGCGCGAACGCAGGCCCCCGCTGCAACAAATTATGACGCAGGCTCAACCACTTGGGCCGACCTTAGGCAGGCACCCCTCCAAAGTGCAATGGAGGTCACAAGCCTAGGCCATGGGTCTTATTGATCGCCCATTGACCCCGTCCAGGTAAGTATGTTTTTCAGTTAGCTCAGCCAATTATTAATACTTCTGCTTCTGTTCCACATTTCTCTTAACTTCTGATGTGGGAGAATTACTTATTACTCTTTATAGCTTTCTGTTTGGAGATTGTAAAAGAAAAACAGTGTAATGGATACTATTTGTTTCTCTTTAAATACAAAAAGAACTAAAGAAAATAATTTCCCTCCTTATCAAACAAGCAGTTAGAGAACAGTTCTTCAGATGCATTTCCATATCTGCAAAACTTGACCACCTAAAATCTATGTTCCTCGGACTTTTCAACAACATTGAAA
>JAJOOS010011653.1:0-14184 GCA_029582725.1 Solanum chiquidenum | reverse complement strand
CTTATGTTAAAGACTTGAGTTTGCCTAAATGGCCAGTTGAATGTTCCTTTATGACATTCTAGTTTCTTCATAAATGTTTATGTGATGAGTTAAGTCTTCCGCTAAGTTAGTAAGCCAGGACAAGGATTCACTTGGTGCCAGCAATGGTCTTCGAGTGTCAGTCCCACCCAAGGTGTAGGCTCGGGGAGTGACAGTTTGACCGAGAGAAAAGCTTTTCACCTCTATCAGTTCTTCAGTTCTAATTATGGGGAAAAGAAAAATTTAATGTTTTATGAAATATATTTTTTGCTCAATAAAAATGGGAGGGAGAGTTAAAAATGTTGGAGGGAATATAATATTTTAGTGAAAAATTTAAGGCCACATTTGTAATGTGTTGTTTTTAGAATTATAAAAATAGGTCACTTTAAAAGTGTGACCATATATGTAAATAGTTGTTGCCAATTATATCATATTTTAACAACGCTTATAAAGTGTAGCTTATACCATTAAAGAGTACACTTTACAAGTGCTGCCAATATTATCGCAGCTAAAACTTAAAAACTTGGGCTACGCTTTAAAAGCGTCCCCAAAAGTATTTTAGGCAACACTTTAAAAGCGTTGTCCAGAATTAGTGTGGCCCTTGGCCTAAAACGTTGTAGTGAAGGACGGACTCAAAGTACTCCGATTGTAAGTGGTACTAACAATCAAACTAGAAGACAACGTAGAAGAGTTCATCGACGAAGGACAACAATGAGTGACTCCAACATAATTGTTGCTTATAAGATTAAGCAGATTATGGCTCAAAAAGTACATAACAAAGGTTATAAGTTGTACAACACAAATTATAATATATGAAGCCATAAGATATGATTTGTATTGAAAAGGCAAGATGCTTTATAGAGTATAAACCTTGTGATATGCATACTCCCGAAGCTTTTAGTTGGACATTCAGAACTAAATGGACAAACCAATATTCAGCCACTTTGATTGAACAGATAATAAGAAACACTAACCAACAGTAAAATAAATAAACAATCTAGATTCTATCCACATATAGGCAATTCAATGCTTGCAATAAATCAATAGAGAGAGTTTGTGGTAAATGATGCTTACAATAAATAAACAATCTAGTTTAAAGATTTACCTTTTATAAAATTTTGCAGTTACCTAATTCTTCTCTCCCTGTTGATTGACAGTAGTTATCCTCAAACTCAAAACCTGTCAACATGAGTATAAACTAAGTCATCCAAAATCTTAAACTATTAGAAAATAAACACTTCTATTTATACATATTAGCTCTCTTGCATTATTAATCAATAGCTCAAGTAGAGAGGAGGACATCTATTACATGTAATTTAAGTCATATACTAACAAAGATTTCTAATTATCCATACTCGTATGATTCGTATATGCTATGAAGCATGAAAACTTCATGAAGGAAAATGAGAACTCCAATTGACTATTAATGCCCAAAAAAGAAAAAAATTCTCCTAACTCAAACATTAAGTTAGCAACAGTAAAGTCGAATGACACATTGCAGAAATGAATAGAATAAGATTCTTTCTTAAAGTGTAATATTTTTTACCTCATATTTGGAAATATATGGACCATAGTCTGTCACCCGATAATTGAGACAAATATTTGACAGTTAAGTTGGGACAAGAGCAGACTGAAGTCAACAACCTAGCACACATAACAACTAGCTGGTTTATTGTATACCCGTAGAGACCAAAAAGACTTAATAGGAAACATTTTGCTTATTTCCGCAGTTAGATGATAAGATAAAAATATAACAATCAGGCATCACATCATTTGATTTTTTCTTGTAACTCCTAAAGAAAATAATGAAACTTTAATAATAAGTTAAATGAATGAAATGAAAGTCTACAACTAAGTTTTAACTTTTAAGTGATTGTCGATGTGCCTTCTGTTGCTGCACCTAACTTTTCCATTACAGAGAGGAGGAGGAATATACTTTTTAGTTAGTTATAGTTAAAATAGCTACACAAAAGTTGGATCCAATGAAACCTAGATCAATGTAAGCTGCTTTGTTTCCTGAAAGACTGTGGCTTAAGCTCAACTTTAGAGAATTATCTAGTATTCAGTGTTTTCATTGCACCTTTCATAAGTTTGAACTTCCTTTTTAATTTATTTTTTAGGGTTAGGTTAAGAAAAAGTGAAAAAGTGGGGTTGGATAACTTCATCAAAGTCGAAGAATTCAACCTAGAATACTCATCAAATTGGGTAACTTCCTTTTACCTATATTATGAACATAGGGTCTTTGCTACCGTTTCAAACTCTCTTTATTAAATAGATGATATATTTTGCCTTCTTACATTTTGAATAAAAGTAAAAAAAATAAAAGTTAGATATCTATGTTTGGAAATGAAGATCTTTTATATATAAAAAAAGTCACAAAACTAAAAACAAAAAGTGTAATGATAAATTATAAAATAAATAGAAAAATCTAGACTTTGATACGAACAAAAAAATGAAATTGTAACATGACCATCAATTGTACCTAATAGTAATCAAAAAAATTCTCAGAACCATACCAAATATTTTTGGCACCTCTTTCAAAAATAAGAGATTCTCTTCTGTTGATGAATATAATATAATGATGTTCATTTTTATTTCAAAAATCATGACTTTTCATTTTTATTTATCGTCTAATTGGGCTTATCCATATGAAAATTAGTTTGACTCATTTGATTACTTATTTATGATATTAAATTTCTTATATCTATTTTAGATAATAATTAATGATTTTACTTAAGAATAAACTATCTAATTATACAAACAATTCTTTCATATTTACTATTTCTCCCTATAATTTGCAATAGCTACATAGTGTCACACTAATTAATAATTTTAGACGAGAATTCAAGTCAAATACTCCTAGATACATGGTTTTCAAACTCTAGTGATGTAACACCCTGCAACTAGAAAGAGCTAGAATTAGAAAAAAGTCATTTTTGGAAAGAATAAAAAATCTGGAAAATTGGCTAAATTAAGTTAAGTATATGTTTTGGTCAACTTCAAACGATCATAACTCCTAGATCAGGATGATTTAGGTGTGCTACAAGATACCGTAGGAAAGATATTTGAATTATATTTCCAACGCCGCTGAATTTGTGTGATTCTGAGTTCGTAAGAGTGAGACAAGCCCATTGGAAGTTGGGTTGTTTGGATAAGGAAAGTCCAATCCGGATTTTGGAAGGGTATTTTGGTCTTTTCCATACCCAATGACTTAATTTCATTTTTTGGTAATTAGTTGGGGTCTAAACTGAAGTTGGTCAGTTTACGCTCTTGAGATTTGAGTTAGGGTTTTGAGAGAAGAGAAAAGAAGAGGAGAAAGGAGAAGAGAAGACAAGGAATCATCAATTTTTAAAGATAAGGTCGTAGATTTCATCAAGGGGAGATCCCTACGAGGTATGTGAGACTTTCATAGCATTGGGTTCGTTCACCCATGCGCCAAACATGTTTATTTCAGCAAGAATTCTTCCTAAAAAGGGTTGAGAGTTTGATATTCTTGATGTGTGTTCTTGAATTTACTTTCGTTCTTGAATTGGGATGAGGTTGAGGAGTTTCTTGAGATTATAGTGTTGACTATTAAAGTTGTTGAGTTAGATTCGCGTGTACATAAATTGGGTGTCTGAATCTAAATAGAATTTGAGAAAAATAGTCGAGTTTAGGCGAATTGGGGCTGGAAAACAAAGAAAGAAAAAGTCGGACGAATCTGGGCATTGGGTCCGCGTCGCGGACCTACTGCTCAGATTTGGGAAAAGTTTCTTCGCGTCACGGAGTGGTCACAGACCGTTCTATCTCAAAATTTATTTCGCGACCAAATAATTCAGTGCATCTCCACATCGCGGACTTGCTTCCATACAGTGATTTCTTGATTGTTTCTCATGTTTAATTATCTAAAAACACTCCTAAACATCATGCGATCCTTCATATCACAAATCACAATCCTTGAATCCATAAATTCAAATTCAAGGAAAGTTAATAGCAAAGTCTAGAGAGTTCTTGGAGTCATTTCAAAAGTCTTTTGCAAATGTTTTAACTTTGTTTTAAGACTTCAGCTTTGAGTTTAGTAAAGAGTAAGAGTAAAAGTTCATTTCTTCAAACATTATATGAAAACTAAGTATTCCCAAGAGTTAAAATGTTTTCACATTTGAGCAAGAAAGGAACACCGATTTCCAAGAGAGCTTTTAAGCTAAGTTTTGGGTAATTATGTCAAACCAAAGAAAGAGTTTTATTTTTAAAACATATGAGCCGAGTATATTTTAGGAGTAGTATTGAGCACCGATATGGGGACGCGAATTCATAATAACTCAAGTCTCCATAAACCATGTATCCATCATAGGTAGAAAGGATCATACTTTTTAAATGACTCATTAGTGCCTTTAAGCATAGACTAGTCGATCCACTTAGTTAAGGAGTTCTATATGACGGCAAAATATAGGACAGTTCTGGCAGCGTAAGCAAGACGTTGTATCATCACTTAGGCTCATAGTGGTGGTTGTCGGTTAGAAAAACTCCCACAATATTATATTACTTTATTATATGAGTAAACTGAGTTGCTATTGTTTTTCTTTAATACATTCAGTTACTATTTTAAAGGCTTTGTATAAACTGCACCTTTATTATTGTTTTTACTTTGCATTTGAGTTGAGTATTCATGAGTTGAGTAAAGTCAAGGTAAGTGTTCCTTTTATGTTTAGTTTTCCCCTCGCATACTTGTACATTCAATGTACTAATGTCATTTGGACTACATCATTTTATGATGCAGACACTGGTAACCAGGATCAGCATCCAGCACCTTGTTGATCCAGGTGAGCACTCAGAGTCAGTTGGTGAGCCTCATTGCTTTTCGGTGGACTCCGTTTACTTTGTTTTCTAGTATTTCAGTTTTTAGGATGATCGGGGGTCTTTTCCCGACATCCCTCATTGTTTAGAGTCTTAATAGAAAAGTAGTCATAGTTCTTTAGTCTTGTATTTCAGATGTTTTTCTATAAGACTTGAGTTGCCAATTATGGCTAGTTTGAATGTTTATCTTTAAACATTCTATGTTTATTTGAGATAGTTGTTTTACAAATGCATTTGATTCTTGTAATAATGCTTAAAGTATTCCGCTGAGAGTCTAGCCAGGCCAAGGGTTCGCTTGGGGATAGCAATGATTCGCGATTGTCAATCCCGCCCAAGTTGTAGGCTCGGGGCATGACAAACTTGGTATCAGAGCACAGAGTTCAAGAGTCCTAGGGAGTTTATGAAGCCATGTCTGTAAAGTCCTAGTTATCAGTGTGAAGCGCCACATCTATAATTAGGAGGCTCCAACACTTAGGAAATTACCTCATTTCTTTCACACTCATTTCGTGCGTTAGAGTTTGATCTCTAAAAAGTTTCTTCTAATTCATGCTTGTGTGTGTATTTAAGTTAATCATGCCTCCACGAAGAGCTGTCAGAGGTCGTCATGTTAAGAGGAATGTTGAGGGGAAAGGGATACCTAATGCACCTAAAGTGCAACCCCAAGGAGAAGTCACGAATGCTGAGTTCAGGGAAGCGATTTGAATGTTAAACCAAGTTGTGACTAACCAGGTTGGGCAACAAAGAGGAGCTAGACAGCAAATGGCTGATACTTCGAGGATCCGAGAGTTCTTGAGGATGAATCCTCCAAGTTTCACTAGTTCAATCACTATTGAGGATCCAAAGAGTTTTGTTGAGGAACTGGAAAAGGTATTTGAGGTTATGCACGTTGCCGATGTTGAGCGAGTAGAACTAGCTGCATATCAACCAAAGATTGTTGTTGGGACTTTGTTTGATCAGTGGAATAAGGGTAGATCTGAGGTAGCACCACCTACGAGTTGGGCTTGTTTTGATGAGGCCTTCTTGGAGCGTTTCTTTCCTCGAGAACTGAGAGAGGCCAAGGTACGGGAGTTTCTCACCCTTAAGTAGGATTCACTAAGTGTTCATGAGTACATCTTGAAGTTCACCCAACTTTCCTGATATGCTCCAGAGATGGTAGCGGATATGAGGAGCAGATTGAGTTTATATATTACTGGGTTGTCTTATCTGTCGAGTAAGGAAGGTAAGGTTGTGATGCTAATAGGTAACATGGATATAGCAAGGTTGATGTTTTATATGCAGCAGGTTGAGGAAGAAAAGCTGAGGGATAGGGAGGAGTTTAGAAACAATAAAGTGAAGACAGGGAATGAGTCCGGGCAGCAGAGAAATAATGTGAACCGTTCGTCCTTTCAGAAAAAGAAAAAAGGATATGCTCTATCATCAACTAGTGAACCTGCACCCAGAAACAAAGGTGAGTATAATAGTCAGAATTTTCATAACTTCAGGGCTAGACCTGCCTAATCTTAGGGTAGTGTGGCACAAGGGGGTAGGGCTCCTGCATGTGCTAAGTGTTGTAGGACCCATCCAGTTAAATGTTGCGATGTCTCCACATGTTGTTTCAAGTGTAGACAAGATGGTCACTTCATGATAGAGTGCCCTAAGAACCGGCAAGGTAATGGGAATCTGGGAAATAGAGCCCAATCTTCTTCAGTTGCTCCACCAGATAGGGCTGCACCTAAGGGAGCTCCTTCAGGTACTGGTGGAGGAGAAAACTGCCTATATGTTATCACTAGTCTCCAAGAGCAAGAATATTCACCAAATGTTGTCACTAGTATGATCTAAGTCTTTAAATTTGTTGTTTATGCTTTGTTAGATCCAGGAGCAAGTTTATCTTTTGTGACTCCATATGTTGCAATGAAATTTGATGTTCTTCCTAAGAAACTTTGTGAACCCTTTTGTGCTTCTACACTTGTTGGGGAGTCTATCCTATCTGAGCGAGTATATCATGATTGCACCATTTCCGTCAATCATAAGAGTACCATGGCTGATTTAGTTCAGTTGGACATGGTTGATTTTGATGTCATTTTGGGTATGGACTGGCTTCATGCCTGTTATGCCTCCATTGATTGTAGAACTCGAGTCGTCAAGTTCCATTTTCCTAATGATCTAGTTATAGAGTGGAGTAGTAGTTCAGCAGCGCCTAAAAGTCATTTTATTTCGTACCTTAAGGCGAGAAAATTAGTTTCCAAGGTTTGTATCTATCACTTAGTCCGAGTTAATGACTCTAGTGTTGAAAAACCTCTTATTCAGTCAGTTCTAGTAGTGAAAGAGTTTCCAGAAGTCTTCCCAGATGATCTTCACGGAGTCTCTCCTAAGAGAGAGAAAAGCTTCGGTATAGATATTCTTCTTGATACTCATCCTATATCTATTCCGCCATATAAATTGTGGCTCCATCAGAGTTGAAAGAGCTAAAAGAACAGTTGAAAGATCTCCTCGTAAGGGTTTTATTCGACCAAGTGTCTCACCTTAGGGCTCTCTGGTCTTATTTGTGAGGAAGAAAGATGGTTCCCTTAGAATGTGCATAGATTACAGTCAGTTGAACAAAGTTACAATCAAGTATAAGTATCCACTTCTAAGAATTGATGATCTCTTCGATCAACTTCTGGGTGCCACTTGTTTCTCTAAGATAAACCTCAGATCAGGCTACCATCAGTTGAAAGTAAGGGAATGTGATATTCCAAAGACAACATTCAGGACCTGTTATGGTCATTATGAGTTTCTGGTCATGTCATTCAATTTAACTAATGCACCTGCAGTGTTTATGAACCTTATGAATAGAGTATTCAAGCCTTATTTAGATATGTTTTTTATCGTATTCATTGATGACATTCTAATCTATTCAAGGAATGAGAAAGATCAGGTTAGTCATCTCAGAATAGTTCTCCAAACTCTGAAGGATAGGGAATTGTATGCTAAGTTCTTGAAATGTGAGTTTTGGCTTGAGTCTGTGGCATTGTTAGGCCACATTGTTTCCAGTGATGGAATCAGAGTTGATACTCAGAAAATAGAGGCAGTGTAGAATTGGCCTAGACCCACATCTCCAACTGATATTAGGAGTTTCTTGGGATTCGCTGAATAGTATAGAAAGTTCATGGAGGGGTTCTCATCTATTTCATCCCCTTTGACCAAGTTGACTCAGAAAACAGTGAAGTTTCAATGATCTAAAGCTTGTGAGAAAAGCTTTCAGGAATTGAAAAAGAGGTTGACTACTGCCCTAGTATTGACCTTACCAGAAGGTATGCAAGGCTTTATTGGATATTGTGTGCGTCCAGAGTTCGTTTGGGTTGTGTGTTAATACAGAATGGAAAAGTTATAGCTTATGCCTCCAGACAGTTGAAAGGTCATGAGAAGAATTACCCAACCCATGATCTATAATTGGTTGCCGTAGTTTTTGCTTTGAAAATATGGCGCCTTTATCTTTATGGTGTTCATGTGGATGTGTTCACCGATCACAAGTCTTCAGTATATGTTTAGTCAGAAAGAGCTTAATCTCCAACAAAGGAGGTGGTTAGAATTACTCAAGGATTATGACATGAGTATTCTTTATCACCCAGGTAAGGCTAATGTTGTTGTTGATTCCTTGAGCAGGTTGTCTATGGGTAGTACCGCCCATTTTGAGGAAGATAAGAAAGAGCTAGCAAATGATGTGCATAGACTTGCACGCTTGGGAGTTCACCTAATGGATTCCACAAAATGAGGAGTACTGGTGATGAATGGGGCTGAATCATCATTAGTGTCAGAAGTAAAAGGAAAGCAAGACCAAGATCCTATTTTGCTTGAATTGAAGGCAAATGCTCATAAACAAAAAGTATTGGCTTTCGAACAAGGGGGAGATGGAGTATTGAGGTATCAAGGTAGGTTGTGTGTACCAAGGGTGGATGAACTCCAAGAGAGGATCATGGAGGAAGCTCATAGCTCCAGATATTCTATTCATCCGGGTTCCACAAAGATGTACCGTGATTTGAGAGAATTTTATTGGTGGAGTAGTATGAAGAAGGGCATTGCATATTTGTTACTAATTGTCCGAATTGCCAACAAGTTAAGGTAGAGCATCAAAGGGCCGGTGGTATGGCTCAGAATATAGAACTTCTGGAATGGAAGTGGGAGATGATCAATATGGATTTCATCACAGGTTTACCAAGGTCTCGCAGGCAACATGATTCTATTTGGGTGATTGTCGATAGAATGACTAAATCAACCCACTTTTTGTCGGTAAAGACTACCCATACAGCAGAGGACTATGCCAAGTTGTACATTCAAGAGGTAGTCATACTTCATGGGGTTCCGGTATCAATTATATCAGATAAAGGTGCACAATTGACTACACAGCTGTGGAAATCTTTCCAGAAAGGCTTGGGTTCAAAAGTGAACTTAAGTACTACTTTTCACCCTCAGACAGATGGTCAAGCAGAGCGCACTATTCATACTTTAGAAGATATGTTGAGGGCGTGTGTGATCGATTTCAAAGGCAATTGGGATGATCCGTACCTCTCATTGAGTTTGCTTACAACAATAGTTACCACTCTAGCATCCAAATGGCTCCTTATGAAGCTCTTTATGGGAGAAGATGCAGATCTCCTATTGGATGGTTTGAAGTTGGTGAAGCTTGGTTGATAGGACCACACTTAGTTCATCAAGGTATGGAGAAAGTGAAAGTAATTCAAGAAAGGTTGAAAACAGTACAGTGTCGTTAGAAATCCTACACTGATGTTAGGAGGAGGGAGTTAGAGTTTGAAGTAGATGATTGGGTATACTTGAAAGTTTCACCCATGAAGGGTGTTATGAGGTTTGGTAAGAAGGGGAAGCTTAGTCCCCGGTATATTGTCCCTTACAGAATATCCTAAAGGGTTGGTAATGTAGATTATGAGTTAGAGCTACCCCAAGAGTTAGCAACAGTTCATTCGGTATTTCATATTTCCATGTTGAAGAAGTGCATGGGAGATCCTTCACTTATCATACCAATGGAAGTTATTGGTATCAAGGATAGCTTATCCTATGAGGAGATCCCTGTTCAGATTTTAGACCATCCGGTTTGCAAGTTGAGGACTAAGGAATTAGCATCAGTCAAAGTCCTTTGGAGGAACTAGTTTGTTGAAGAAGCAACTTGGGAAGCTGAGGAGGATATGAAAAAAGAAATATCCACATATCTTTGAGCCCGGAGCAATTCCAGACCAAGGTACCAATCTCTTCTTAGTACTCTTTAATTTATATACTTGATGTGTTAGATTTGCTTGTTGGGTGTTGGGCTGAATGTTAGATGTTACACCCTTAGCCTAGTAAGATTAATCTCATTCGAGGACGAATGTTTCCAAGGGGGAGATATTGCAACACCCCGCAACTAGAAAGAGCTAGAATTAGAAAGAGTCATTTTTGGAAAGAATGAAAAATCTGGAAAATTGGCTAAATTATATTAAGTATGAGTTTTGGTCAACTTCAAACGACCATTACTCCTAGATCATGATGATTTAGGTGTTCTACAATATACCGTAGGATATATCTTTGAATTATCTTTCCAACGCCGCCAAGTTTGCACAATTCCGAGTTCGTATGAGTGAGATATGTCCATTGGATGTTGGGTTGTTTGGATAAGGAAAGTCCAATCCGGATTTTGGAAGGGTATTTTGGTCTCTTCCATACCCAATGACTTAATTTCGTTTTTTGTAATTAGTTGGGGTCTAAACTGAAGTTGGTCAGTTTACACTTTTGAGATTTGAGTTGGGGTTTTGAGAAAAGTGAAAAGAAGAGAAAGGAGAAGTGAAGACAAGGAATCGTCAATTCTTGAAGCTAAGGTCGTGGATTTCTTCAAGGGGCGATCCCTACGAGGTATGTGAGACTTTCACAACGTTGGGTTCGTTCACCCATGCGCCAAACATGTTTATTTCAACAATAATTCTTCCTAAAAAGGGTTGAGAGTTTGATATTCTTGATGTGTGTTCTTGAATTTACTTTCGTTCTTGAATTGGGATGAGGTTGAGGAGTTTCTTGAGATTATAGTGTTGACTATTAGAGTTGTTGAGTTAGATTCGCGTGTACATATATTGGGTGTCTGAATCTAAAGAGAATTTGAGAAAAATAGTCGAGTTTAGGCGAATTGAGGTTGGAAAACGAAGAAGGAAAAAGTCGGGCGAATCTGGGCACTTAGTCCGTGTCGCAGACCTGCTCCTCAGATTTGGGAAAAGTTTCTTCGCACCGCGGAGCGGTCACGGACCGTTCTATCTCAAAATTTATTTCATGACCAAATAATTAAATGCATCTCCGCGTCGCAGACTTGCTTCCAGAAAGTGATTTCTTGATCTTTCTCATGTTTAACTATCTAAAAACACTCCTAAACATCATGATATCCTTCCTATCACAAATCACAATCCTTGAATCCATAAATTCAAATTCAAGGAAAGTTAAGAGCCAAGTCTAGAGAGTTCTTCGAGTCATTTCAAAAGTCTTTTGCAAACGTTTTAACTTTGTTTTAAGACTTAAGCTTTGAGTTGAGTAAAGAGTAAGAGTAAAAGTTCATTTCATCAAAGATTATACGGGAACTAAGTATTCCCAAGAGTTAAAATGTTTTCACATTTGAGCAAGAAAGGAAACACCGATTTCCAAGAGAGCTTTTAAGCTAAGTTTTGAGTTATTAACTCAAACCAAAGAAAGAGTTTTGTTTTTAAAACATATGAATTGAGTATATTTTGGGAGTAGTATTGACGACCGATATGGGGACGCGAGTTCATAATAACTCAAGTCTCCATAAACCATGTAGCCATCATGGGTAGAAAGGATCATACTTTTTAGATGACTCCTTAGTGTTTTTAAGCATAGACTAGTGGATCCACTTAGTCAATGCTTGCAATAAATCAACAGAGAGTTTTCGGTAAATGAGGCTTCCAATAAATAAATAATCTAGTTTAAAGATTTAAATATTTACTTTTTAGAAAATATTGCAGTTACCTAATTCTTCTCTTTGTGTTGATTGAAAGTAGTTATCCTCAAACTCAAAACCTGTCTACATGAGTATAAACCATGTCATCCAAAAGCTTTAACTATTAGAAAATAAACACTTCTATTTATACATTAGGTCTCTTGCATTATTAATCAATAGCCCAAGTAGAGAGGACATTTATTACATGTAATTTAAGTCATACACTAACAGAGATTTCTAATTATCCATAGTCGTATGATTCGTATATGCTATGAAGCATGAAAACTTCATGAAGGAAAAAGAGAACCACAACTGACTATTAATGCCCCTAACTCAAACATTGAGTAAGCAACAGTAAAGTCGAATGACACATTGCAGAAAATGAATAGAATCAGATTCTTTCTTAAAGTGTAATAAAGGAAAAATATCTATTTCTATTAAATAATAAATAAGGAGAGAGTTTGAAAGGGTAGCAAAGACCCTATGTTCATACTTTAGATAAGAAGAAGTTACCCAATTTGATGAATTTTCTACGTTGAATTGTGGGAGTATCTTAACGGTTGAATGCTTTTTGACTTTGATGAAAATTTGATACAATTTCATATATTTAATCATGTTCTCAATTTGGCTAATAAAGAAGATTACGTAGAAATAACTATGTTTTTAACACCTATTAATGGTAACGAATAAATGTTCTGGTTGTTTATTTTTTCTCATTTTTAAAATGGTTGGACAAAGACGAACTGAAAGTTCTCCAACTTTAAGTGGTACTAACAATCAGGCAAGAAGACAACGTAGAAGAGTTCATTGATGAAGGACAACAATGAGTGACTGCGACATAATTGTCGCTTATAAGATTAAGCAGATTATGACTTCAAAGAGTATAATTTCATTTCTTAACAAAGGTGATAAGTTGTACAACAAAAATTATAATATATGAAGCCTTAAGATATGATTTGTATTGAAAAGGCAAGATGCTCTATAGAGTATAAACCTTGTGATGTGCATACTCCACAAAATCAATGACACCTTCTACAAATTCTGGCCTCAACCCCGTTCAACAAAAAATAGTCATATTATACATCCAACTACAATTCATCTACACAAAGATCACAAAATTTAAATTTGTTAAACATTAAATTAAGTTCTAATTTAGAATCCTAGAAATCAAAATTTAAGATTCTACTTAAGTATATACAATCCTAGGTCATCATACTTTACTTCACTGGAGAGTCATAACCTCTATATATAAGAGTTGCACAAATTAGTTATTCACTTATATCCTAACCAAAGGGGATAAGTCACATTTTGTTTCTTTCTCTTGAACTTATTTGCTTATATATCCAAACCTTTATCTTTAGAAACTTATATAAAAAAAGAAGAGACATACAAAAAAATTTGAGTTGTAATTATACACAATATCCAACCGCCAATTTAGATTTAAAACTCATATGACTAATTTTAGCTCTAGTAAAATATGTCATAGAATATGAAAAATAAAACTAAAGGGTGTTCAAGAAAATCATGTGCAGCCCCGAAGCTTTTAGTTGGACATTCAGAACTAAATGGACAAGCCAAAATTCAGCCACTTTGATTGAAAAGATAATAAGAAACACTAACCAACAGTAAAATAAATAAACAATCTAGATTCTATCCACATATAAGCAATTCAATGCTTGCAATAAATCAACAGAGAGAGTTTGTGGTAAATGATGCTTCAAATAAATAAACAATCTAGTTTAAAGATTTACCTTCTAGAAAATATTGCAGTTACCTAATTCTTCTCTTTCGGTTGATTGAAAGTAGTTATCCTCAAACTCAAAACCTGTCTAGATGAGTATAAACCTGTCACGACCCGATTTCTCGAATCATGATGGCACCTACTATACCCTACTAGTAGGTAAGCCAACACGAAACCCAGAACATCAAGCAATGAGTGTAAGGGTAGAAACAAGAGTAGGCAAAAATTAAGATAACAACATAACCAGGCGGAAGCAAACCAAACATATATACAAATAAAGATCCCTCTCAAAACCTGGAAGTCACTAGTACAGAGCTACTAACAAAACGAGTACAAATCCCAAAACTGGACCACAAAAACTGAACTGTCTCGAAAGGTAAAAGACAAGTCTATATATACAGATGGAGACTGAAATAGTATAAAACGTCGTGTGCTCACTCCCATCTCCGGATCAGACTACTCCAAACTGGATCAACGCTAGCCACTGGTGCTCGGACCTGCATCACGAAACAGATGCAGAGCGTAGCATGAGTACCACAACAACAGGTACCCAGTAGGCATCATAGGCCGACTGAACTTGAAAAGTAAAGGCAATATGAAAAGAAGGAAAAACACAAACCGAAGTCAAGAACGAAAGTCTAACTAA
>JAJOOS010011652.1:0-15309 GCA_029582725.1 Solanum chiquidenum | reverse complement strand
TTTTCACCAAATACATAGAAAATACAGGGGGACAATTTCTTCAGCTTCAGTTTCAGCTTGACGATGAATCGTGTTCTTCAAAGGTGAAATAAGAAAGCTGCTGATCATTTCACGTTTGCAGTGATTTTGGGAATTGAAGCTTGATTACCTAAGATGAAGAAGCTTATAGAATTTGGGAAGAAAGCAATGTTCTATATTAGGGTTCTTTCAGGCTACGAAGAGCGTAGAATCCGATCTTATCGATTACAGATGCAACAACGTCTTCAACAGGTCATTCAATCAATTTTCATTTCACTTTCTTAATTGTTAAATCTGATTCTATGGTTATCATTGTATCCGGATTAGTTATTACTGAATAAAGCGGATTTAGATATTAAAGAAACTTGATTAATTTGAGATCGAGGTGTAGTTAACTATTTGCTGTATTTTGTTTGAGCTAACAGCATTTTCTTATTAATCCAAAATGTAGTTGAGTTGGATTAGAAAACAAAACGAAATTTGGAAGGCCTCTGCTATTTGTTGCATAATATGGTAAATTAACGTCTAGGATGTGATTTTGCCTGTAGTAATAAGTTGTCAACACAGACTAGCTTTGTTTGATGTGATATATCCAACTCAAATCATCAATGGAATCATGGTATGGTTTTCCATTCATTTCTGCGTTGTACTTAGAGTGTGTAGTGGGTACAGTGCATCTATTTGTATTCATATGCAAATTGAATGTTTTAGCATCTAAATAGCTAGTGAACATACTTTCGACTTCTGGGTTGTGGAGAGAAATGTTGAGGCGAATAATGTGTTGTAGCATTCCAGATAGCAAAAGGTTTATGCAAATTTCTGTTAGGTTGGGTTACAGCTTCACAAGCTTCGTTTTCCATTAAGCATCTAGGTTCTTTTAATGAGGGGTCTCTTCCAAATTCTGCGTGAAAGCAATTTTCTAGAGAGACGATCTGCTGGTTATTGAAATGTCAAAGAATTTGATAAACCTTGAGTGAACTCATATATGCAAACACAGTCCAAAATGTAGAAGAATTGCTGTTGATGCTTGTGGCTATAAACTGGTTTGCCCCTTCATGATACCTTGGGTTTGAATTCTCTTTGCTAACACTCTGTACTTCTCCCTCCCTGCTAATATAAGATAACTGTCCATGTGCACGTAGCATGGAACTTAGATGATTTCTTGGGTATACAATTAGTAAAGAGAGATCCCGAAGAAAGTTAACAGATCAAAAGTGTAAAAGTGTTGGTGGTAGATTTTTATTTAGTTGTTTTCTTCGGTTCGACACTCTTATTATTTTGTCTCTCTCTCTCTCTTCGTATGTAATGTCTGAACAGGCGGAGGAGAGGAAGGTAGCAATAAGGAAGCTTCCTGAACAAATGATTTTGTCAGAAGTTAGGCGCATGGTGGAAGAGATGCAAGCTTTGAATAAGAAGCTAGAGGAAACTGTGAGTTCACAATTTTCTTGAATTTTACCTGTGGTTTACTTTCTTGCACTTAAGACTTCTGTTTTGTTCGTGTTTAATTCAGAAGCATGCTGATGGATTAGCTTGGTGGCCCTAATTTAATTCTTTAATATTGTTCTGCTTTCCTGGGTATTGCTGTGTTTAATTTGCAAAAGAGGTAGTGTTAGGTCATTCTTGAAGTCTCGAAGACAATTTCGGATCTATTCCACAATACTATAAAGGGCATTCCAAGTGAGCAGTGGGCATAGTTTCTTGCATCCATGCTTACTGTATCTTAATATTCATTTGTTTTTAGAGTGTTTTCGAAAAACAAGCCTAATTCCTCTTGAAAACTAGCTAGAGCATAGCATTTGCAGCTGAGAAGATCCGACTTATGTACTCACAATCACCCTCCGTTATCTCATCGGAAGGCTCTAAGACCTTGTTTTGTCTGTGCTCCAAATAGATACTAGTCATGAGCTGCCGATAGGCATTCAGTTAGTTTGAAGACGTAAAAGATATGGAGCCTTGGGAGTTGGAATGTCTTTTGTCATGGGTACTTAAAAATTAGAGACATATTTGAGCAAGAAATAGTGCTTTGTAAGGTGCTCAAAAATTAGTTTTTGGAATTGGTAGTTGGTGTAACAATTAGAAACTTATTGAGGAAAAAGAATTTAGTGGAAAAACTTTTCTAAAAATTGAAAGAACATTAGCACTGAAGGGTGTGGACTAGTGGTCAATAAAGTAGGATGAAACTCATGGAATATCAAGGTTCAGATCCCAGCTTGGTAAATAAAAGGATGGTGATATCTTCTCATCTACCTAAGTCTTGGTGGGCTTAGTTATTCGGTACCTGTAGTAGCAGATACCCGATGAAATAAGTCAAGGTGGGTGCAAGCTGGTCTGGATACCGCCATTATCACAAAAAGGGGACAGAAACATGTGAAAGAATCTTACGTAATAAATTATGTAACACTGCTTCCATATCTTTTGGTCTTCAGTGTAGCCAACTTCCAACAAATGAATCCCTTTTCTTATCTTTCACTCCTCTAGATGTTACTCTTTTCAGAGAGTCTAGATTTCTTGCATCCCTTTCCTCCTGGCACAGACAGAAGCAGCTTGAATGAATTTCACAAAATAGAAACGTTCTACTTTCAGAGCACAAAGTGGGTTTCAAAACATTGTTTTCTAGGACCACAGAACTCCATTTTTAAAGGTTAAACTTATACCCCCAGCTCTAGAGGAGAACATAGAAGAAAGTGGAATGCAATTGAATAAGCCAACTGGCTGAGGCACTAACCAGTGTTTTCTTGGCTTAAGCTTAATTTGGCTCAATTTCAGGTGTGAACCTAGACTAACCTGTGGCTTTTGGCCACATTTAAATTTTTTACCTAGTTTCTGAGAACTCTTGGGTCTAGAGAGAATATACCATTCCACTTTTGCACATCATATAACCTGACTTACCCCTACCTCCCCTCCTCAAAAAAAGAAGAAGAAGAAGGGAATTCGTAGATAACCTAATATTGAGCTTGCATCATTCAAACCTTGGCTTTTGAATGAAAACCTGATATGTTTGTCCCAATTTTTGATTCTTAATGGCTGAAAATCCTGATTTAGAGGGAAACCTCTGCACGGATGTATTCGTTTGAATGAATTGCTCTTTTTAAGTATATTGAATTTGAGAAAGTGTTGGTATTTGGCACTCCTTTCAAGCCAAGCATCTTGAACCAAGTTGATCGATGTCCTTGATAGGTCTAAGTTGCTTTTTACTCAATTGTACTGTTAAACCTTCAAGCCCTTCATTATTGATTTCTTGCTTATACTATTTGACTGTCTCTGGTAATTGTTACGCTTGGACTTTACCACGTGCTGCTTCATCAATGTCACCATTTATCTTCAACTTGCTACTCCTGTGACTTCCTCTGGCTTTGTTTGACCTTTAATTTGATGATTTACATATTTTGATTTTCCATTGTGCCCAACATTGTTCTTGTTTACTCTGTGTTTCTCTCCGTACATTTTTTTAGAAGCTGGCTTTACATAATTTTAACATCTCTTCGTTCACTTATTGTATTGTGACGTCAAGGTATCAGGAACTTAATACGTAGTAGGGTACTAGAGTTACCTTTAGAGTCCACTCTATTACTTTGCTGATGTTATATGCCACTCCTGGTCCTTTGGCTGATCTTCTGGCTTGGACTCATTGCTCGAAAAAAATTGGTGAATGCTTTCAGGAGGCTGCTGTTGATGACTATTTCAAGCCAATAAACATGGAAGCAGAAACAATAGTGAAAATGCAGCTTGAAGGAGAGGAGAATAGAACTAAGGATATGATGAATATCCTGCAGAAACAAGCTTTTCTTGAGAGACTTCAGGCGGAAAAGCTAATAAGTGCAGAAAATGTGGGCACGAATAAACATGACCAAGATAAAGCATCTACATAGATTCCACCAGAAGTAAAAGATGATTTTGTAGAGGTATAAATTGTTCTTGATATTGAAACTATACGAATTCATATAGTTTTGCTTCTTAGATATGGCATGGTTTTGGCAATCTGAGTGATCTGCCCGGCTGTCCCTTTCAGAGCATCTGATAAATTTGGAACGAGTAGAGGCCGGAATCTACTTTTGTTTATTTCAGTACACATGCTAGTCATATTTCCTGTTGTAAATTATACATACACCCAATGGGGTTTTTTCGTTTCCGTTCCCAGCATAAAGTTGTTTATTGTTCCAGTAATCACATTCAGCTCTATAACAGATTATTTTTCTTACTGAAAACTGAAGAAAACGTTTAAAACTAACACAAGAGGGACAAACTTGCCCATATGTCTGATTGTAATATAGAAATTTGTAATGAAAGATCTTTCTTGGTATCGAAGTCTCAAACTCATGAGGAAATGACTCGATTCTCATTATGCAAAGATCAACTATTGCTTATTTTGTTCAATCTTAAGATATATCACATATGTTTCTTGTTCTATGCCTCAAAATATTTATACTTTTTTTTTATCCCACTACTGAAAGTATTGTTACCTACTATTGCAAGATAAATTAAACTAATCAACATCATGTCATCACAAGAATATTTAGTACTTTCTTCTTCTTTTTTTGTAGCATAGACCATAGTTACATTGCTAGTATTGAATTGCCACATTAAAGATTGTGTTAATAATACATCCTTTGAATCCCAGAGCAAGAGGTCATCACCAACAAAAATGCAGACATACCAAGATTCAGAATTCCCCCAGTTGTTCTGAGATTTAATAGCATCCGATGAATGGGCTGTTAAATCATGTAAATGCCCAAATAACTCCTCCTTCAAAGCCTCAAAAGCCAAGTCAAGTCTTTCCAACTCCTCCATAGCATTTTTATCTTACATAAACAGCCCAGAGTACAAGTCAAAGCTATCACTAGCAGCATTCTCCACCAAATTCTCATACCCTTTAGTATTAATAGGAGGGGTGTTGGAGAAGTTAACACCCTCCCCATTGTATGTGTAATAAACTGTGAATCTGCAGCAAGCTTATCATACACCCTTATTTCTCAAATATATCAAGAAACTTGTCAACCCTTGTTGTTCTTGATCTCCCTTCACCAATTCAAACACAAAGGCCAAACCTTTCCGACTATCCTTACCACTTTCAAGTCCAAACATGGGATGAGTACAAAGAATATCAAAATGGGTAGGCAAAACTTGAAGAAAAATATTCTTTGGAAATTCTTTTTACTGATAAAACATTAACAAACAATGTGTTCCTCTTCAGCCTTTGAATTGGTAGTGACCTATGAACAGATTCAGTTGAAATTATTGAAGTACAAAGGAAAAAAAAACATCAGGGTGTTGCTCACAAAGATCACGTGGATCTTGGAAAAAAGAAACCCCTAAAGAATTAGCAATATGGGAATGATCGATTCTTGAATGAGCAAACACAACATGACCTTGACGAACAAAGGCTTTTGTAAGAAATTGACCAAAGTTACCAAGACCAACTATGACAATTTTGAGCTTACTTGACTGAGCATATTGATTTGATACCAATGCTTCATAATCATACAGTTGTGCAACATCAATGGCTTTGATACTCAGGTGGATGATATTGATGGAGAAGAGACAGAGAAGTGGCGGCAGCTGCTGCTGGTGGGTTGGTGAGATGAGACCAACGACTTGAATTGCAGGCTTGGGTTGAAGTGGGGTGAAAGACAACATGGTATTTGTCTATACAAAATGATTCTTGATTTTCTCATCTTTGATTCTTCAAATGTGAAAAATGAAGTTTTACAAGATTTGAGGGAATTGGGCGATATTCCCTTAAATAAGAAGCTTAGCTGACTGCTATTTCAACCAATATTCCATAAGAAAAATCTTAAAGGTGTTGCACGTGTTTACTACTATAGGCTTTAAAGTGCAGTGTTTATTATTATAGGCTTTAAAGTGCAATGTTTATTACTAGAGGGTTTCTTACTACAATAGGCTTTGAAGTGCAGTCAGAAGCTTCTTATGGAATGTCACCTGAAATAGCAGTCATCTAAGCTTCTTATATAAGGGAATATCGTCTAATTTTCTCAAATCTTATGAAATTCTATTTTTCACATTTCAAGAATAAAAGATCAAAGATCAAAAATCAAGAATCATTCTAGATAGACAAATATCATATTGTCTTTCACTCCAGTTCAATCGTTGGTCTCATCTCATCAACCCACTAGCAGTAGCAACCTCCACTTCTCTGTCTCTTCTCCATCACAAATCAATCAGCCACCACCGCCGCCCAGGGGCGGAGCCAGCAGTATGTCAGGGGTTCATCTGAACCCCTTCGACGGAAAATCTTACTATTTATACCTGGTTAAAATTATTTTTTATGTATATACAATAGATATCGAACCTCCATCGATTAGTTCGTCTGTTTACTTTTCAGATTTTGAACCCCTTATTAAAAATCCTAGCTCCACCACCGCCGCCGCCTAAGTATCAAAGTCATTGATACTGCACAACATATTATTATGAAGCATTGGTGTCAAATCAATATGCTCAGTCATGTAGGCTCAAAATTGCCGTAGTGGATTTTGGTAACTTCGGTCAATTTCTTGCAAAAGCCTTTGTTAATTTGTCAAGATCATATTGTGTTTGCTCATTCAAGAACAAATTATTCTGATATTACTAATTCTTTAGGGGTTTCTTTTTTCCAAGATCCACATGATCTTTGTAAGCAACACCCTGATGTTATTATCCTTTGTACTTCAATAATTTCAACTGAACCTATTCTTAGGTCACTACCAATTCAAAGTCCGAAGATGAACACATTGTTTGTTGATGTTTTATCAGTAAAAGAATTTCAAAAGAATATTCCATAATTTTTTTCTACTTCCAATATACTCCATAGAAATGAAAATCTTGCTACAGTAGAAAATGTTTTTTTCTAAAAACATCCGTATATATCTAACGCAAAATGAGAAAATTGAGAGCCGAACCTGCAAACGCCTTGGGAGAAACAACTGCTCTCTCATTCAATTCCGTATTCTTCAAGTAATTCCACCATTTTCCCTACTTTTATCATCCCTTTTATTGCTCTTTCTTCTTCATTCAGAAACTGAAAACTGGGTTTCTTTAAAAAATTTCAATGGTAGTTGAGAAACCAATTTGCCTGAAACAACAACCACAAAATGAAAAGTAGAAGAAGGTCGATATTAAAGATAGCTAGCTACCCCAATATATATATATATATATATATACATAATTTTATATGCACAGGTTTTTGACTTATAATTTTATTATTACTGGATGACACTGTCCCGTGAACACTCCATTGTCACTTATTTGTTTAGGTTAACATATTGCTTCATGATGTATGTAGAAAAAAAATATTCTGTACGTGTGTAAAAAAATTGTATAAAGTATGTATGTCAAAAATTATTTTATACATATATTAAATTAATTATTGTTTAATAATTATATTTCATCCTATTTTTTTTTAGGTTTATCATTCGAATTATGAATGTGTGACATTATATAACGATACAATCCGTCAATCTCAACACGTGATTTGGTATAAAATTTGAGACCTTACTTTGAAATGGTGCAATCTTCTCTGATTTTGGGATGAGAAAGGTTTGGAACATTCTAAAACTAGAACAAAGAAAGACAATAAGATGGCCATGCACTACAAAAGATAAAGGATAAAAGATTCTAACCCTAGATAGATTTAGATATTTTTAAATCAGGGTAATATGGAAATTTAGAGAGATTTTCGGAAAATATGTTTTTTTTCCTCCCTAGGAGCTCCCACCCCTTTTGCTATACAAAATATCTACTTATAATTAATTTCCTTCAATAAATACAAAATTTGAAATAAGGTGATGATAATTCATTGTTAATGAAAAGAGGTGTAAAAAGAAAATCGTAACTTCAATAATAAAAATTAAAACATACTCCCTGTTTAAAAAAGAATGGCATTCTTTCATTTTTAGTTTGTTTAAAAAAGAATGACTCATTTCTTCTTTTGATAACATTTTAATTTCAGCGTTCCACGTGGCATGTTTAAGGCCACAAGATTAAAAGACAATTTTGTACATTTGACATAACTTTAATTTAGGACCACAAGATTCAAAAGTCTTTTTTATTTTCTTAAACTCTTTGTCAAGTCAAACTAGGTCATTCTTTGTGAAACGGAGGGAGTATAATTTTATTAGTAATTATAGAAATGTGATAATGACGATAACAGTAATAGTAAAAATTAAATAGTCGCAGTACTAAGAAAAGTAGTGAAAAAGATATTTTGATATTTTATTAATTTAGAAGCTTGAGAAAAAATAAATAGAAAGAAAGGAGAGCCGAAATTAAGTGTCAACAATCTCGTTGCTTTGGTGAATCACTTGAGCCCCTATACATATTGGGCACCTTAGAGCTAGACTAGTGAGCTTGTGTTGTTTGCCCAATAAATTATCTATCGGAAGTATCACTTGAATTAATTGAGGCCCTCAATTATTAATAGATTTTAATTTTAATCCTTGCAATAAGAAGACCCATTATCACTTCACATAAGTTTGGGGGCAAATTCATCTCAAAGTGGGACGTACGGACCATATATCATACAAGAAGCCTATTCAAATGGCACTAACAAGTTTTAAGGCGAGATGACGCTACTTAAGGTACGAGCATAAATTGTATGTCACTCTTGACCGCAAGAGTATAAACTGTGCACGACATTCTAAAAAAATAATTTGCTAGGTTGAAAACCTTGCCTAGACAAAAGTTAGGAAACAAAAAAAAAATCACTTCAAGAACTACGTTGTGACTTGATTCTCTTCACCGAGGTACGTAGGCGTTTAGAATTATATTCGAAGTTTAGTTGCGTGAGTGTCAAAAACCACATGTTCCTACTTGATCGGTGACTAAGGCTATGAGTACTCTTTCATCAAATTTCAGACTTGCACCAAATGGTGGTGAATCGCTAGAGGCAAGCTTTGAATTAGAAGCTAGCGAAAACTGAGTTGTTGAATTTTACCCTGTTGTTTACTTGTTTTGTCTGTGGTCCAAATAGAAACTAGTCATGAGCAGGTTTGAAGAATAATGATACGAAGCCTTGAGAGTTGGAATGTCTTTTGTTATGGGTCCTTAAAAAACAGTGACACATTTTGAGTAAGAAATAGGACTTAATTAGTAAGGTGCTCAGAAAGTAGTTTCTTAAAATTGGAAGTTGGTGTAACAATTAAAAACATATTGAGCAAAAAGAATTGAGCGGATAAACTATTCAAAAAATTGAAAAACCCTTTATACGGAAGGGTGTAGCATAATGGTCAATAAAATAGGATGAAAATCATGGAATATCAAGGTTCGAATCCCAGCGTCGGTAAATAAAAGTTTGGTGATATCTTTTCATCTTCCTAAGTCTTGATGTAAAGAGTTATTCAATACCTATATTGTGCAAGGTAGCGGATTTCTTCTTGCCCTTGATAGGTCTAGGCTACTTTTTACTCGATTGGCTGTCCCTTTCAGAGCATCTGACAAATTAGGAACGAGTAGAGGCCGAAATCTACTTTTGTTTGCTTCAATTACACATGCTAGTCATGTTTTCTGTTGTACATTATACATTTTCCCAATGAGATTTTTTCGTTTCGATCCCAGCATAAAGTTGTTTATTGTTCCAGTAATCACATTCAGCTTCAGCTCTATAACTGATTATTTTTCTTTACTGAAAATAGAAGAAAACTTTTAAAACTAACACAAGAGGGACAAACTTGTCCATGTGTCTGTTTGTAATATACTTGTAATAATGAACTGTTGCTTATTTTGTTCTTTCGTAAGTATCACATTTTTTTATCTCGTTACTGTGAAAGTATTGTTACCTTTTTTGATTTTACTGGTGAACTAACAACCTTAAGATTGGAAGTGAATGATGCTTACCATCCAAGCAACTTTTCTTTTATCAGGTAAAAGTATATGCAATTCTTCCAAATTAAGGACTTTTTATGTTTCAACTCTTCTATGTTCACAACACACTACTCTCAAGTACATGATATGAGACATAAATGTTGAGTCCGGAATCAAAAGGGCAATAATTTTTTTCGAAAATTTCAAAAGGGCAACTCAATTAATTATGAAATCAAAAGGGCAACTATTTTTAACGTCGTGTAAATCAGATTTTCTAAAACGAGGCTCAAATTCCAATGAGCCTTACAAGGCTCAGCCGCCAATGAGCCTTGCAGGCTGTTATTTTAAAAAAAAAAATCTCATTTTATTTGTTAAAAGTCTAATAATAATAATAATACATAGTTGTTGATATGATGCATAAAGATAGTTTAGACCTTTTTGCTAGCCAGTACTTTGTGGCTTTTGAAATGAACTAAACCCAATAGTTTAGACCTTATTTACTACTTAGTTGATTTTTTTTTCTTCAACTTTTTTTATGTGAAATTATAATTTGGTTTATTCACTTGCAGAATGATAAAATTCAGCCTTCTCTAGTCATACTTTATTTTGGTGGAAATGCCCTAATGTTGAAAACATGAGAAAAATTATACTTCATATCAATGTAAAAAAAAAAATACAACATTTTAATATTTATAGTAAACATGAACCATGCATATATGTTGGAGTTTGAAAACTTCAATTTTATATATATATTTTGTAAAAAATTGATAGAACATATAAGGGACATGATAGAAAATATAAAAGACAACACTTCTAGAGATTTTCGTCTGCCTTGATGTGGTTGATGTTGTTGTTTATGTCTACCGGTTTCACAGGTGGTGGGTACGTGTGGCCTTGTTGTTCTTCGAGGTTGTTGATGTCCTACAAAATTATATTTATTACTGAATTCTATTAATATTTTATAAATGTCAAAATTGAAAATTTGTCGATTATAACAACATACATATTGTTGTGAGGGTCCAACTTCATCATCATTTTGATTTTGTGACATATCATCCTAGAATAAGATGTAAATCATTAACATATAATTTAATATAAATAAGATATTCTATAAATTATTTAATGAGTATATTGTTTACCGTCGAAAAACTCAATCTCCCAGCATGAAATGGTGAGTTTTGAAATTGACGTTGTCGTACAAAACCATAATTTCCTTCGTTGAATCCTTCAAAACCCAAATTTACAACATTAGGAGTTTGAAAGCCACTACCTTCTTCTTTTGTGTTGTTGGGCACACTCGTAGATACTCCAGCACAGTAAAAAATAGGATAATACGGGGTGTCGGGAGTAGCCAATGATAAATTTGTGTTGGCCTCATATTGATTTCTCGAAAATCCTGTATTATGTTCTTCTATATGAACACCTCCCGAATTTGATGTTGTTGGTGATTGATTTTCATTTGGTGGAGTATAATGTTGTTGAAAGTTCAACCGCGTGTTCAAATGAGCAGCATTCATAGCATCTGTAGAATAAGATGTCATTTGTCTTGCACTGTCTCTCACTTGAAATGACTGAGTATTATCATTTCCTATTGCTTGATTCATTCTATACAATCTTTCATGTCCCATTGCCTAAAATTTATTATATATATATATATATATATACACACATAAAAAGGTTAAACGAAGAAGTCAATGATATTTATGTATTTTTAAAAAATTACATACCAATGTCTCATATCTTCCTGCGATTGGTTGATATCCATGTTGGACAACATGTTCTGAATTTGCAATGAACTTGCGTGAATGTCGTAGATACCAATTGAAATAATTAATTGTGTTTGCTTGATGATTTATTTGTACAACATGTTGATAACGTTCATTCCATGTATTTTCAGTATGAACAAACATTTGACGAGTATGCCTATCTATTTTGTGGCGCTTATCGATTTTATAATGCACATTTTCTGGTATATGTTGCACAAAACCAAATTGTCTTAATATACGATCAACTATGTGTCTTACTCAATTATTTTCATTATATATTACATATGATCGTTTGTAAAGTGTTTTTAAGAAAACAATGAAGATAAAAGATTCGAAAGACGTAGTAATTATCTTTGGTTGATATCCAAGTTCTTTGGCATCTAATGGACATGTCATTTTTTCCTTAACTTATATTTCGAATGATGATTCTTTATCTTCATTTCTTCGTAGTTTTGAATTATTTTCTAACTGCATCGATAAGCAGTTGCTTGAGATGTATGCATCAGTTCAACGATGCCCTCTCATTCATGAACCCGATGATAGTGTATTTGATCTTTCAGTCGAACAACAAATGATGGTAGCAATCAGTGGCGGACCCAGAATTTTCACGAAGTGGGTTCAAGATATAAAAATTAAAACTAAAATGTGGTAACAGGAATTCGAACTCGGGTTGGCTAGAAAAATTGAACCCTTTTCACCACTCAGCCAAGGGTCACACTTGTGTTAGTGAGTTCAAAAGTTAATATATATTTATAAAATTTTAAAAAATGATTAAATATACATACATATACGGTGTTATTTTTCAACGATATGAACCCACTTGCACCAATGTAGGTCCGCCATTGGTAGCAATTGAGGGTGTAAATGAAACACAACAAAATTCGACCTTTGAAGTGAATATTTTAGATGTTGCCGGTCCTAGCAATTTATGTAGTCAACTTCTTTCTATACCATTGGAGGCTATCAACATGTAATTCACTTGTATATAAATATAATTATTTAATCTTTTTTTTCTTCATATATTCATTCAATTTGAATTTTGAAGGCCTAACGAATGCGGAGGTCCTCTCACTCGACTCTCAAAAGTAGTTGACATCAATGACGATAAACTACACGTTGATTCGACGGACGATAATGAAAGTGGAAATGATGATGACGATGTTGGCGTAGATATTCCTTCCATTATTGTCTCTAAAGGTTAGTTTATCTTTTGAAGTCATTCCATATTTGAATCATACGAAATATTTTGCAGACGAATTCGGATTTAACGTTCCTGACAACGCTCCACTATGGAATGAAAAGAATCCTAAAAACATTAAGTCAGGTTTGATTCATGAAATATAAAATTATGTAAATAAATGATAAATATTTTTTTTATTTAATTAACCGATTTTTTTTGTATCATTACATATAGGTATGATATTTTTAAATAAAAAACAAATAAAATCGACAATGAGAATGTACAATATTGCTAAAGGAACAGAGTTCTTGTGTGATCAATCCAAAGGAAAAAGTTGGAAGGTCGTCTGCAAAAAGAATATGTCGGGATGTGAGTGGATGATTCGTTTTCGCAAGATAGGCGGTGATATGTGAAAGACATGTAAAATGATTGACCACAGTTGTAATCCAGATACATATAAGAAGGATCATTACAGTTTGAATAGCAACATGATTGCTACATCGTTGATTCCTTATATTATCGAAAATTCCAATATTGCAATAAAGATGATTCAACAAATCATCAAAGGACTATACCACTACATTCCTAGTTATAGAAAAGCCCAAAAAGCTCGAAGGAAGGCGTTTGTTATGGTGTATGGCGACTTTGAAAATTTCTTTAAGGCTTTACCTAGATATATGACGGCTTTACAATTTTTTAACCCAGGTACTATTGTTGAGTGGGAGCATCATTCAACAACGATGCAAGATGAGCAAATTTTCAAGTACTTATTTTGGAGTTTTAAAGTATTCATCGATGGCTTCAAAAGTTGTAGACCTGTTATTTCTATAGATGGAACTCATCTTTATGGCAAGTATGAAATTAAATTATTAATTGTTGTCACTATTGATGCGAACGAAAATATTTTGCCACTTGCATATGCCTTAGTCGCCCGGGAGAGCTTTGAATCTTGGTCATGGTTCTTGGCATTATTATGGAAGCATGTTGTTGTCGCGCGCAGAGAAATTGGCCTTATTTCTGACCGCCATCAAGGTATCTTAAAATGTGTTCAATCTTTTGATTGGTTGCAACCTCCAATGACATACCATCGATTTTGTGTTCGTCATTTGAAAGCAAATTTCAATAAAAAAAATTAAATAGTGAACTTGAAAATCTAATGTGATATGCTGCGACGGAGAATAAGGCTGGGCACCGAATCGGGTTGTACCGGTACCGTTTCGGTCCGGTAGTATTCGGGACGGAATGGGACACCGTGAGCCGATAGACGGGACGAAACGGTATCACGATTTGATACCGGTGTACTGGTACCGGTTTATCCCGGTTTATTTTGGTTCCGTTCCGGTCCGGTTCGGTTCCGATTAATTATTTTTTATTAATTAATTTATATTTTATATTATAATTTATATATATATAACTAAAAAGTCTTCCTAGGGGTCAACAAAGGCTGAAAACCTGCTGCCCCTTGCCCCTGCCGACCTGTCCCATCCCCAGTCCCCAGTCCCCACTAGCCAATGGCAAGCTGAGTAGCTGACTGCCCCAGCCCCCTATTCTCCCAACGAAAATATTTCCAACGACTATAATCCTATATTTTTCAATTCCAACTCATAATCACAAATTCTAAAAACTATATATACTCCCTCTGTTTATATTTTTAATTACAATCTATGTATTTACAGTATTTAACAATTAAGAATCATCAATTTCTCTCAATTCTCAATCTTTCTCAAAGTTTCATACTTTCAAGTTTCAATATTCAAGTTTCAAATTTCAATCATATTATTTTGTAATTGTGAAGATTTCAACAATCATTTGGTGAATTTTGGAGGAGGAATCTTCTTCAAACTTCAAATTTCGGCATCAATTTTTCAATTTTCGATTATAATCATTTGTTCTTTACACAAACGTTTGGTAACTTCGTTCCACTCTCTAATCTTATATTTATTTTTTGTATTTATTATTTGTAAGTTGTTTTTGTTATATTTTATTTTTTCTTGTTAAATTTCGTATTTCATAATTTATAATTTTATATCATGGAGTCTTCTAAAAAAAGTGGAGGTAAAAAAGGTATTGTACACGGAGTAAAAAATATGTTAACAAAAAATAAGAACAATTCTAGTTCTTCTAAATCTAATTTTCCTCTTGTTAGAATGAATACTGATGAATTTACTCATGTGAATGAAACTAGTTTTTCTCGTCCCGGTCCTATAGAAATTAATTCGGATACTCCTATAATTCTCGAAGAGGTTTATGAAAGACATTATGGTAATTATCAAGAAAATGAAGAAGTAGAAATTGATGAAGAAGATTTAGATAATACACCGACTAGTCCCGACCTCAATAGTACTGAAGTTTCACCTCAGGAGGACAATCCTTCGGTTGGAACTAGTCGTCCCCCTATTATTCCAACTAGAGGTAAGACCAAGGTACAACGTGTTTTAAAATCACATGTGTGGAAATTTTGTTATTTGAATGAAGAAAAAACTTTTAGTATATGTAATATTTGTAAACAACATTTTAAATATACATCTGGTGGGAGTGGAGGTTCAACGGGGG
>JAJOOS010011651.1:0-10685 GCA_029582725.1 Solanum chiquidenum | reverse complement strand
TACTTCCTCTAACAAAAGTCAATCTTCCAGACAAGCCTCAAACTACTCATCCTCTTCTTTAAGTATACACCTGACGTGCTCGTCCTCTTAGTGATAACAATAATAGTACTACTCTTAGTCCAATCATGCCTTCATCAGATTCAACAACTTGTCACGATCCAAGGCTACCTCCTAGACGTAACACGGCGTACTTGACCACGAAGAAGCCCTAAGCATAATCAAAAACATAAAGTCATAGAAATGAGGCGGAAAATTTAAAAACTTTAACAATCGAAGTCAACTTTTTTTTCATAAACGAAAATAAGAGTCTAGACCTTGTCTCAATCACCATCTAGTACAATAGAGAATACAATTAGGGTCAAAGCCTTTTAAATCAATAAAGTCTCAAAAATAGAAAGTATAATAGAAGCTAGAAATGAATAATGTCTTGTCCTCGAACCATGAGGACACACCAAGCTTAGGGAATAGTCAACCCAAGTTTCACTTAAAGGAAGAAGTACATCTCAACGACCGGAACCTACACTCATAGTACATGTAGAAAATATGGGTTAGCACAAATAATGTACTAAGTATGGAAGCCATGCATAAAAATCCTTAAAACATGCATAAAAGGGACATTTAGTTGAAATCATGCATTTATCAAGTTTGAAGTCCATTATGCACATTTATGAAGAAACATAAGTCAAACCAACATATAAGCAACCCAAAGCCATGCTAGTGCAATGCAAAGGTATGATCACATAATCCTACCAAATGCTAAGTATCACATTTAGGTCACCAACATCATACATAACTTACTTTTGCCTCATCCATAACCAATATACATAAGTAAGGAGTTATTCATGTTTATAACTTGTAACAAGTAAAGTCAACATTAACATCCATACATATCTTACATACATAATCCATAAGTCTTCATAACATAATAGAACCTCACCATAACCCCTCTTAAAGTCTACTTATGCAATGCATGGGTGAAGTCCCATACCCCCCACTCATACTAAGTAGTACCTCTTAAGAAGTCATAATTAAAGTCCATGTTCTTATCATAGTTCATATTTGTATCATATAGGGAAAATAGCCTTAACGGACATAGACCATGTGAGCTACATGGAATCCGGTGTTCTACCCCCACACCGAAAAGAGGTGTCCTACTTGCCTAAGGTAGAACGTATATTTTAGCTTTTAGGTGGATCCACTAGCTAAAGACCTATGTGGGCACATAGTTATGTGATATGGAGATTGCTACTAGAAATCCTAACTACTAGCGTAGAGGTTTCCATCTCATAAGATAACCATATTGGGAACCCAACTACTAGCGTGAAAGAACCCATCTCATACTCATATCCACTCGGTGCTAAACATAATTCCCTTTAGAATTCATATTAAGTCTTTACTTAAATTCATATTCATGAGAGAATGCACTAGGCACTCAAACCAACATACATCATAATAACTCATAGATTCATTAGGTGAGGATGTTCTTTCAACCTTAGAATCATCAACATCTGAGTAAACCTTTCACATCATATTCATAGTGTGTTCATGAGAATGGTCTTTCAATCAACACAACAAGCTTATCATAAACATATATACATACTTCATGCATAATCAAGTGTAAGGGTATAGGGAAGAAGAATCTTGCATGAATACCATAATTACACAGTAGTTATAGGATCATCACAATCTAAGTGAATCACAAGTTCATATACAATCCTCATCAACATGTATAAACCCTAACAAGTTGCCCTTCAAGGATATGAATAAAGATCAACCCTAAATTATAGAATTACCACATTAGATAGGGTGATATCATGATTCAACAACTTAATCAATGTAAACATAATCAATTGTCAAGTTCCCATCATCAATCAAGCCATACCATAGTTCACAATTTAGGAAGAAGGGGGAATCATGGGTCCAAGGGAGATTTTCATCATAAAACATCAATACTCCATTAATCCAACCATAATTCATCATAACCAACCATAATCAACTATAAATAAACAATTGAAAACGTTTTAGAAAGAGACCCATGACAATAGATTGAAAACTCTAGGTTTGGGGGATTTGGAATCTTAAAAACATAGTTTGAAGGGGCTCTTTCGGTGATAGCTACCCAAAGATGAAAAGCAATTATACCTTGACTAAGAAACTCTGAGAAATTTGGGGAAGAACCTTTGGAATCCACAAACCCTAGCTTCAATGGCTCTTTTCTTCTTCTTTGTGTTTAGAGAGAGAAATATTGTGAGAGAAAGGAGTTTTTTATTTGATTTGGGTGTTTGAGCATAATGACTTAGAACAATGGATTTTGACTTAAAAACAACTTATATACTTCCCCTAAAAATACCCAAAACAACCCCACTTTAATTGGACTAAAAAAGAAAAAATTACTTAGTTGAACCTCATTTAATGGACTCCGTCAGGGACTACGAGCCACCCTTCATGAGCTGTGGTGTGAACCACGACCCATGGTCCTGCCCGTGAAGGTGAGGCAATGTCCTTGAATTTTGGGACACAAGGCCTCTTCGCCCAAGTCATTTTCACGGACCCCTTCACGAGTCGTGGTGATGACCACGATCTGTGGTCACCCTCGTGAAGGGTGAGGCAGTAGCTAGGCTACCTCATTCCCCCAACCCCCTTGCCTAAGTCTCCTTCATGAAGGGCTCCACGATTCGTGGTCCCTTCCGTGAAGTTGAGGCAGTTGCTAAGGTTTTGGGTTTCCATTTTTCCAAGGCCAAGGAGGCTTCACGAGCCGTGGAGTGGACCACGATCCGTGGTCCCACTCGTGAAGGTGGGGCAGTATGCTCCTAGCTAGGGGCAGCCTTGGCCTTTGGTCTTGGCTTGGCCCCTTTGCCTTGGCACTTGCCCCTTGGCCTTGACTCAAATAGACATTTTTTCAACCCTAAATGACTCACTAACATTTGGGGAGTCATATTATGATTTATACCCTTATTGTTAGGCTCTGATTTAACCTACCATTTTTCTGGGGTGTTACACAACCCCACCACTTGCCATGCGCAAATGTATACATACTACTTGAAATCAAGAACCTGCAGAGAGATATAATTGTTTAAGTTGTTGTCGGTTGTCCCAATTATATTATACCTTTGTATCTACCCTATATCTATTGTACCTATACCAAAGACTGATATTGAAGAATTGGAACATCCAGGGTGGAGAGATGCTTTGATCGAAGAGATGAATGCTTTACAGACACTTGGGAATTGATCCAGTTAGTGAAGGGGAAATCTACTATTGGAAGTCAATGGATTTATACAGTAAATGTGGGTTCGGATGGAACAATTGATCGACTGAAAGGTTGCCTTGTTGCCAAAGGGTACACCCAGATTTATGGTCTTGACTACGGTGACACATTCTCTCGCGTTGCCAAAATTGAATCTGTCCTACTACTTATTTCCTAGGCAGCAATGCATCATTGGCACTTCATCAACTAGATATTAAGAATGCTTTTTTGCATGACAAACTTACTGAGGAAGTTTATATGGAGTAACTTCCTCGATTTTTTGCTCAAGGGGATTCAAACTTAGTATGTCGTCTCAAATGTTCTCTATATGGCCTGAAGCAATCTCCAAGAGCATAGTTTGGCGGATTTAGCTACGTTGTCCAACAATATGGGATGTATCGAAGTAAAGCAGATCACTCTATTTTCTATAGACATAATGGTCCAGAAAAGAACATGTATTTGGTCGTTCATGTTGACGACATTTTCATAATTGGAAATGATCTGGAAAGAATATCTCAGCTAAAGCGGTATTTGTTCGGTCACTTTCAAACCAAAGATTTGGGGAAGTTAAAGTATTTTTTAGGGATTGAAGTAGCACAATCCAAGACAAGTTTTTCTTTCTCACAAAGAAAATATGCTTTGGACATATTAGAGGAGACATGCATGTTAAATTGTTAACCTATTGACACTCCTACGGATCCACTGCAAACATTGTGCATGACTAGATAACTCTATAAACATGGATATGGAGAATGTAGGTAATCCATCAACTCCACAAATAGTTAAGTTATCGGTGAGTATTGAATTTCCTCTCTATGAAAAATAATCTTCCCGCATATGAAATTTCAATTGACTCCAAGGTAATCACATTAATTCAACAAAAACACTTATAATAACTCTATAAATGATTCTAGATGGTTGAAGTACCAATTTGGATTCCATCTCTCAAGCATAGCTTTCCGAAGAAGAACATAGTGGCAAATCTTTTGACTAAGTGGGAGAAACCAAGAAAACTTTTGATAATTTTATATATTTAGCAATTCCTCCTTTATTTAGTCAAGAACATATTAAGGCATATAAATTAGGATCTGCTTTGATAGGAAAATTAGGTACTTCATACCCAATTAATAGACATATGTCCTTAATTATTCCTTTGACTCCCATGCCACATTCCACTTATATCCATTAGATGTGTTTAAGAGCTTGTCTTTTTAGAAAAATCAAGATCATTTACCCAATCTCTTGTATGATATCCTTCTTTATGTAGAAGATTTGCAAGATAAATTACCTAATAAAGACTTAGTGCATCAACATAGTATCAATAAGGTACTATTGCATTATATCACCAACACTGTGACTTTCCATCTCCTCTTCATAGAAATTGACCTTGAAAAACATGTGCAAGTTTATTCCACAACACTAGGGGTGGGGTCATTTGGTTATAAGGATACATGATTTGAAGGACATTCACAAACAACGCCACAAAAATCAAAATTCAAACATGTGTCAATTTTTACCTTAACACTGGATGACCGATATCTCCATAATTTTTAGAAAAATGCATGGACGATCACTATTTCCTTTTTATAAATCAATTGTTGATGTTTATTGAGATGACATCAATAGACATTTACATTTCATATCTTGCCTTGTCATCGGGGTATATCTAGCTCTATGTATTGCCATGCAAATACATAGGGCCCATCATTTTATAGCGCCGCTTCTCATAGAGAGGAGATTGAAGGTTTGATCATCCTTGAGCTTGAATCGATTTATATAAATTTATTCTTAATAAATAAAACCCTTCTTGATATATTTTGTCCTCTACTAACCGAACCATCAACTTTTCCGCTCCTCTCCTTCTTCAAAACCAAAAATTGTGGATTTCTTTTCATGAGTAGAGATGAATTCAAAAATACAAGTTCAAATTCAAACTTCTTAAACTGAATTCATGGTACATACTTTTAAAATTACGAGCTCATGCATATTGAATACTCAAAAAAATTTAAAGGTTTTTGATCATACAAGAAAAAATTAAGTTCGGATGAACTCGTTAGTTGTTGTCCAAGAGCTGCATTCGTTATCGTCCATCGACCTTCGATCCTCGATTAGTCTGGCTTTCTTCTATTTGGTTCTATCTTCCTCCAATTTTCTTTTTCCTCGATAATGAAGATTGTGAATGTTTTCAATCTTAGGTCTTTAGCTTCGTAAATTTAAATAAGTTGGTACTAAAAGAAGTAAGATAAAATTAAATTAGGGGTCTAAGTTTTATAGGACGAAGTTAAAACTAAATAAGGAGAGAGATTAAAAGTGGGATGATTTTGTTTGATGATCAAGAAAGAATTGGTACAAATTCTTTGAGGTGAAACGAATCAAACTTTTTATTAGACAAGGAATAGATTAAAGAAAGAAACTACCAGAACAGATAAAACTCTTGGATTTCTTTTTCGATTCATCCCTGGCCTTATTCAAGAATTGTTTTTTATGCAATCCTCAGGAACCAATTGAAAAAGCAAATCCATTGTGATTTCATGTGAAATTAAAATTGTTGTGATAATTTATGGGTTATAAATAAGAACATAGATGAAGCGATAAGGGATAAAGGAAATTCAACAGTAGTTTTACTTTTTTTAATTATATATTGTCTTATTTGTTTTCGTTAACATTAAGAAATTTGAATCTGAATAGTAAGTTAGTAGCCTATGGTGATGGTGCCTGACAATAGTGGGTTATGGTGATAATTTGTGTAGGCTACTAATAGTTGTGGTGGATAATAGTGATAGCTAAGGTGAATGATAGCGATGATTGACGATATATAGTGGTGACTAATGATGATGACTGTTAGTAGTGATTGCAAGTTATTGTAGTAATGGTTGGTGGTGATGACCGTAAATAATGACTAGTGATGGTAGGTTTGGATGGTGGGTGGCGCCGGTGATAGTAGCTAATGATGGGTGACATTAATAGTGATAAAAGAAATCTTAATTATTTAGAAAATATAGGTTGTTCTTAGTAGTTATTCTAATATCGGTCCAACTATATGTGTTTTTCGTAAGAAGAAAACAAGATCCAATAAAAAATTAAGAAATAAAACTTCAATTAAATCAATAATTCTCATTTAAGAGTAATGACCTGACGGTTGATCAAGCAAAACGAAAATCATGTTAGAAGCGAGAATTCACACATAAGAGTATATATGATTGGGTGATCAACAAAACAAAATGAAAATCGTGTTTGAATCCCAACTTTTTCTCTTAAGGGTATGGCCTGAAGTTGACGGTCAAGAAACACCAATCTCTTGATGAACAAAGTTATAATACTACATATGCTAGTAAAAAGTAACATACACCAAGCAAAATAATTGAGATACCAACTAAACTGGCGGAACATCATCGATATCAATTACAAAATTCAACAAATACAAACCTATATTGATGCAAACAAAAAAGAAGTAAAGACAAAATAGAGAAACTTACTGAACTTCTAACAACAATTGATGTGTGACATCCATAATTTGAAAATCACAACCAATTTTCATACAAGAATTTCCAGATCCAACAACCAATACTTCTTTATCTTCATGTTTTTCACCTGATTGATACTCACTTGAATAGATTTATTCCCCTTTGAAATTTTCATGCCCTCCCACTTTTGAAATATGACCTTCATTGTTTTCACCGGTAGCCAAAACCAAGAAATCACAAGCATACAATTCCATTTCTCCACTAGCCACATTTCTTGATTTGACATTCCATTTCTTCTCTTTATTGTTGAAAAAGGCTAATTCAGCAAATCACAATCATACGGTTCCATTTCTCCACTAGCCACATTTCTTGATTTGATATTCCTTTCTTCTCTTCATTGTTGAAAAAGGCTAATTCAATACAAATTTGAAATTTTGGTTTGATGCTGAAATTCTCAACATACTCATCTAAGTATTGAATAAATTTCATTTTTTGGCAAATATTTTGGTGATGAAGTTGCATGTGGCATAAACTTAACTTCAAATTCTTCCTTTGCAAATACAGTTATACTTAATGGACCAGACTCAACCACTTTAACTTTAACTTTTTTCTTTGCCAAATTAACCATTGTAATTTTCCAGATCCAACAATCAATACTTTAGTAGCACATATGCTGATAAGCCAGCTTTTTGAAACATACATGAATTGCAACAGAGGTTTCACCGAAAGCCTTAAGAGGATTTTAGTGATGAGCTCTGATCACAGAACGATGGATCTATAGTTTGAATCTTGAACTAAAGAAGAATTAGAAGAAAATGGAGCATTGTTTGTGAGTTTCCTTCGCTTTTTGCGTCGATGGGAGGGTTCTGATTCCATGGGTTGCAGGAAAACTAAGCTCTCTGAGAAGACTTCAGTTTTCGATGCTCTATTAAGTAATGTCTCTAAAAGATATTTTATATAATTTTCTAAAAATGGTCCTTTTCTTTGTGTAATGGGTACAAAATATAGTACCTTAAGTATCACTTGGACAACTTTTGTCCTTTAAATTCACAAAAAATGAGCAATTAAGATACCCCTACTATAGTGCATTTAAGATGTTGCATCAATATCACGCTCAAAAAAGTCTCATAAATTTTATATTCCAAAAGACCAGTCAAAGGAATTTATTGTTAGATTAGGAGGATTCACATTAACCAGGGTTTCATTGTATTTATTGAAACCAGTTTCTTGATCAAATCCCGAAAGGCATACCGAGAGAAAAGTACAATGCAAAATACAGCTAAGGCCTCTGATTATTATTTTCTTGAAAATGTTTATCATGAATCAGTTAAAAAAATCAGCAAAACCTATCTGAAATCTTGTCTTTTCTTTAAAATTGACTGGAACGATCTAACTTGTGTATCGCTTTACCCCAACAACTGAAAGAGCAGACTGTGTATATAAAACAATGAAATTAGTCCAAGAATGAAACTGTCAAATATGCTGAAATGCACAAAAAAAGATGCAACTTATCACGGACAGGAACTCACCATTATTTTTACTGGACTAGTTTCTGAACGCGTGTGTCTCATGTTATTTTTTATAGATATGTTAGAACTATTAAAATTCTATGAAAGCATGCATGTAATGAGCAATAAAATATAACAATTACAAATTAATCTTTAAAAAATATGACGAGAAATAACAAATGAAACGTTTAATATTAACTATTTTAAACTTTGCGTAGTAGTTAGCAAACTTCTAATAAAGTCATGAATGTCTAATTTGAGCTCAATAAAAATATAGACTTACGACAATAATAAATTAATAAAAAATTAAACAAAAAAAGTCTAATACAGAGAAAACACAAAAAAATATACAATAAAAAGGAAAAATACAACATAAACACCATAAGACTTTAATCATAATAATATAGTCGAAAAAATAATATACAAATCAATATATAATTTTTCTAGTTCTTGTCGACACTTTCTTCCATCACCAATATAAATTGAAGAGTCATCTTCATCGAGTCAAACTAAAGTATGACTTAAATTAAATAATACAATAATTAACTATTTTAACTATAGAATGAAAATAATAATCTTAGGTGGCGGTTGAAACAAAAAAGATGAATTTATATATATATAAATTAAGGAATATCAAAAGATATAGGTTATGAACATAAAATATGTGAGAGTTATGAATATTAAATATATCAATTGAATGAGTAATTGTATATGAGATGTGAAGATTAATATTTAAAGCAAATAAAAGAGCAAAATATTACTTAAATACTAAATGAATTGACCAGATTTAATTGTTACAGATTGGCTCGTGTGTTCAAGTGTCAGAGAAGAGATCGTAGACTCAACCAAATACCCATATGAAAAAAATAAAGTTTAAATGGATTGCTATGATTATTTGTATGCTCATATTTCTTCAGTCAAATTAGGAAAAAATATTTGGCCAGAATTTGGTCAGAATGGTATTTTGTTTATGTTATTTTACCTTTTTAAATATTTTTATCCTTTTAACTTTAATACCTTTTAATTAAAAAATGAAAAAAAATCAGTTTATTTTAAAATAAAAATGATATTATACACTTTTAAAATTTTCTGATCAAATTCTGACCAAATTTTCTAGACTTCTAGCATTACCCACTTATTCAATAAAGGAGTAGAAAAGCCACCAAAGTGACCGTTAGTGTTTCCTATGCGTCTATAATTTCCATTAAATGGTTGAATGATTTGAATTTTTTTCTTATCCCAAGCATAATACAATTTTTGTATTACAAATGATAAATTTTAAATTGTATATATATACTTGGACTTTCTCTGTGGTATAAAATTTCCCATTCCTTATTTCATAGGAAATTAGAAATTTGTAACTTAAAAATTGCATCCTTTTTACTCTAAATATTTTTTGGAGTGTTTAATCAAAACATATCAAATTTCAAGTTTAATCAAGTTTATTATTAATACTTAAGTTTCATATCTTTTGTAATTTTAAATCATTTAAAACTTTTCAATCTTTTGAAAAAAAAATTGACATAGCTAAAGTTATTCTCCTTATTTTGTAAAGAAAAGAAAGTTTGATTTTTAATAGGAAAAAAATATCTGAAATATATCCAAACTTTGACCGAAATTGCTGTAACGATACCAAACTTTGGAAAGGACTTTTACCCCCTGCACTATTTAATAGTGTATTTTAAAGGTATATATGTGTCACGCCCCAAATTCAAGGGATGCAACTGGCTCCTAATGCCAAAACTCAGGACCGAGCCGACCCTGCTAAACCATTTGCTACTAGCACATGGCAGCCACACGCAATCAAGAAAACAAATAAGTATAACTCGGCTTAAAACTAAGCCCTCGGCCGGCAAAGCCCCTGTCCACAGATCTATAAGCGAAACAGCTACTCCCAAGAGTTCATACAAAGAAATAGCCAACTAGCACAGAAGTCCTGATTGGGCAGTCGAAGTCACCATGATCTCTATACCAAAAATGAAAGCAGGTATATATCAAGACAATACATCAAACAGCTCACAAGCTTTAGCAAACCAACAAACTAGGCTAGCATGGCCATAACGTAGCTATACACCTCACACACTAGTCTGCAAGCCTCTAAGAGTAGTAAAGATTGGCGGGACAGGGCCCCAGCCTACCCATAAAAATATATACAATAAAAGCTAACAAACCTCCAAACTCTGGCAGCTCCGGAAGAAAGGGGCTAACCAACCGGATAGAAATCAATCTTGCTGCTGAGGAGGTCTACTCGATCGTCTTTCGGGACCTGCATGCATGAATGCAGCGCCCCCAGGAAATGGGGCGTCAGTACAAAATAATGTACAGAGTATGAAAGGCAATAGACTATGATCAAGTATCCTAATATACTGGAATAATCCGATAAATAAATCAAGGATAAGATAAGTGTACTGACCTGCTCCTAAATCTAAACTTATCAAAAATAATAAAACAACAACCTAACCAAGC
>JAJOOS010011650.1:0-10392 GCA_029582725.1 Solanum chiquidenum | reverse complement strand
ATAAGTGTAGATTTAAGAGCAGGTCAGTACACCTATCTTATCCTTGATTTACTTATCAGATTATTCCAGTATATCAGGATACCTCATCATAGTCTATTGCCTTTCATACTCTGTACATTATTTTGTACTGACGCCCCATTGCCTTGGGGGCGCTGCATTAATGCATGCAGGTCCTGACAGACGACCTAGTAGACCTCCTCAGCAGCAGGATTGACTTTTATCCGGTTGGCTAGCCCCTTTCCTCCGGAGCTGCCAGAGTTGGGAGGTTTGTTACCTTTTGTTGTATATATCTTTATGGGTAGGCTGGGGCCCTGTCCCGCTAATCTTTACTACTCTTAGAGGCTTGCAAACTAGTGTGTGGGGTGTATAGCTACGTTATGTCCATACTGGCCAATGTTGTTGATTTCCTGAAGCTTGTGAGTTGTTTGATGTATTGTATTGATATATACCTGCTTTTAGTTTTGGTATAGATATCATGGTGGCTTTGACGGCCCAATCAGGACTTCTGTGCTAGTTGGCTATTTATTTATATGATCTCCTTGGAGTAGCTGTTTCTTTAATAGATCAGTTGACAGGGGCCTTGCCGGCCGAAGGCTTAGTTTTAAGCCGAGATATACTTGTTTGTTTTCTTGATTGTGTGTGTGGCTGCCATGCGCTAGTAGCAAATGGTTCAGCAGGGTCGGCTCGGGCCTGAGTTTTGGCTTTAGGAGCCAGTTGCGCCCCTGAATTTGGGGCGTGACATATATAATCCTAATAGAACCTAAACTAAATCAATTAAATCATTCTCTCAACTCACCAAAAAGAAACCCAAAATTCTATCTCTATAAAGAAGAGGAAGAACAAGAAGAAGAAACTGAAGTCTAGGGTTGAAGGGGATGCCTTTGCTACTCAAATTCATGGAGAATCTTCACCTAAGGTATGTTAGCTTATTCATCTATGGGTTCTTCCACCCATAGATCCCCCTAGCTTTCCCCCAATTGTGAAGACAAAACCCCAATCTAGCTAGGGTTTCTTTATATATTGTGGGTAGTATTGAAGTTTGATTCCAATCAAGTGGATGATGCTTAATTATGATTGAATTAACATTGAATTGTGTTATTATGATGAATTCATGTGATTTCCATGGCGAACCCTAGCCTATTTGATGAATTTGATATTTTGTGGGTTTATGCCATGAAAGGTGAAAGTGAAGAATTAGAGTTTATCTTCTAAAATTGATAATATCTATATTAATTATTCAAGGTTAAAATCAAGTAGACATGAATTAATTTAGATTGTAGAGTACATTGAGGATCTTGACCTATAAAGCTTGAAGTTGAACCTTTCGATGAATTATGACTATAATCACTTGATAATAAAGAATGTGATTAGAATGCCTTAGAATCTAAGGGTAATTGATGAATATGAGCTTGAGAGTAAGACTTGTAGTCAAGAATATTGAATCACTAAGGCTTTGAGGGTAAAGCTAAGGTGATGAATAGAAGTATAATAGGTAGTATTGTGGTGAAAGACCTATACTCACCTAACCTACCTTAGGAATGCTTGAAAGTATAAAGTGATTGAATCACTTGAACATGGATTGATTGTCAAGGACATCCTTCCATGAGACATGAGTGTCCAGCAAGACTTAATAGTGAAATCTTGTGGGTGTATGCTTGGCCCCAAGTGGATATTGACAATGAGATACAATGTCACACAATATAGGGTTCGGGCTCCAAGTTGAAAGGAGAACCACACCTAGTTGATGTGAGGACTATCCAAGTTAAAGGGGGGACTCTTACGTAGTAGAGTGTGGGTTTTCCCAAAGTTAGGTCTCATGAGATGTAAGCCTTCACATAGTTGAGTTAAGATTTCTAGTAGCAATCTCCATATCCAATGAACTAAGACATGCTTGAAGAAGCATCTCATAGTGTTCAAAAGTATGATTGAACTAAGACTTACTTAATGAAGTAACTCATAGTGTTCAAGAGTATAAATGGGCTTAGACATGCTTAAGGTAGTATCTCATAGGGTCCATGTTAATAATGAACTTAGACATGCTTAAAGAAGCGTCTCATAGGGTTCAACCTACTAATGAACTAAGATATGCTTAAGGGAGTACCTCATAGTGTTCTAAAGTTAAAGAGAGGAACTAGGTCCCAAACCAAGAAGTATTAGTATGAGGACCTAAAAGTGGTACTTAGCATGAGTAGTATTATGGGATGCTATTCATGCATTGCACAAGTATGACTTAAGGTTATTCAAGAAAGTGTTCTTTTGTGTGATGTATCTTAAGATAGGATTGTGCTATAGTTGCCTTCCTTGTTATATTTGACTAAAGGTGAGAGATTCCATTGGATAGGAGAAGTAAGCTAATAATGAGACCAAATGAGGGTAAGTATGCCTATGTTGACTTCAAGGTTATGCTTAGTGTGAAGGGTATTATGGGATGCATTTCATGCATTGCACAAGTGTGCTTTGAGGTTACTTAGTAGTATAGTGCCCTTATGGTAGAAGAGCCTAAGACTTGACCATGCATATAGACTATGATTAAGATGGCCAAAAAGAGATACTTAGCATGGGTGGTAATATGGGATGCTATTCATGCATTGCACAAGTATGTTTTTAGGTTACTTGAGAGTAGTTCTATTATGGTATAGATGACTAAAGAGTTGAATAATGCTTATATGATGCTTATGTTGGAGACTTTGCTTATTATTACGATATTGTCTTTTATGCTTATAATTGATGTTTCATGAAGTATTGGATTATGTCTTATGTTGACTCACCCTTATCTTATGCTCTTATGATTACGCTAGCTAACATATTTAGTACATTTTGTACTAACGCATACTTTGCCTACATTCTAATCAAATGTAGGGTTTTGGAGATTGAGTTCCATTCTTGGAGGATGGGTTTCTAAGGAGCAAAGGGGTTGAAGATTTGGTGAGTCCTCATAGCTTTGAGGACAAACCCATTATTTCCTTTATTTCTTTTAATTTAATGTTGAGACTATTGTATGGGTTGTGTCCCAAAGATTTTAATTCAATTTTAGTTTAGATGGTTTGAGACAAAAGTGTAGTAAAGACTTCCGCTTGCATTTTTATAAAGACTGCGATTGTATGGATAAAAGTTTTTAAATTTTCTGTACTTTTCTATTATCCTATGTTATGATATGCTAAGGGCTTGTATGAGACCCCTTCGGGGTCAAGTACGCCATGTTACATCTAGGGGTTACCCCTGGGTCGTAACACTATGTTATACTTTAAGGTTATCGATATCCTTACCGTCAATATTTTGGATTGTGTATACCCTTAAAACTGACAGGCACGTGGCTTCATCTCAATAATTTACCCGATTTTATTTATCGTTTTTACTTAAAATTAAAACAACCCACCCATCTTTCATAATTTACGTAGCTACCCACAACCCAAATTAAAATACCATAGTATTTAAATAAAAAAAAAAATAGCGGACCCCTTCTCCATTAAAACATAAACCAAAACCTATTCAATCAAACAAAAGAAAAAATTGCTCTTTAATACATCTTCATTTGCAAGTTATTTTTAAAATCTCATTAAAACAAAAACACAGTATCATGTACTTCCATTGAAAACTACATACCCCATTTTAATTTTTTGTTCTAATCGATTTGTTGTTGTTAAAAGGGGTAGTAAATACTATCACCATTATTAGACAAAGCTTCAAGTTTAAAAATGGCTCAACAATCGAATAATTATTTTTGAATTTAAGTTTATTTGTTGTTGTTGAAATGGGTTGGAAATACTACCACCATTGATGGACAAATCTTCAAGTTGGCCTTGAAATAAATTTTTGATTTTATAGAGGGATGAGAATATTCTTATAATTGATTTGTGTTGTTTAATGGAGTTGGTCTATTAATATTATCTAAAACTTTTGGAAGGATGCATTGGGTTCATTCTTCGAGATGAAGGTTTTTTTTTTGGGTCAGCAAGGAATCAGTGATATTCCCTAACAAAAATGATGAAGGGTTACTTGGTTGCTGGTTGGGTGGATCTTTTAATTTTAGGTAAATAAATAAATAAAATTGGGTAAATTATTGAGATGAAGTTACATGTCTCTCCGTTAATTTTAAGGATATACACAACCCAAAAGAGTAACAGTAAGGATATTTAGAATCTTAAAGTATAACTGAGGGTATTAACATACCATTTATGATAGTTCGGTGATATATTTTTCCTTTTTTCCAAATAAATTTGAAGAATTCGTGTGTTAAAGACTAAACATGTTTAGTTTTTCATAATTTCAAAAATCTAATATATATTTTATTGCCTCTATACAGACTAACAACAATAGTGAGCTTGAAGGAATATACAAACCTTCACAAGGATGCAAGGTACATGAATATATAAAATTCATCTTCTCATTTTTTACATTATTGTTACGATGTTAGTCAATGGTCATTTAACTGGATTTGACATATTTACTTGTTTAAATATTAAATTATGCATCGTAGATCTTTGCTTTTGCTTTGAGTTAGATTTTGTTATATTCTAGGTGTTTTGATGATCCTCACAAATGCAGGGACCTGGTCCCTGGCAGAGTGCTCTCGTCCAGATTCAAATGGGGTACAACTGTAAAGCTGTCATGTCAGGTGGTAGGTGAAAAGTGCAGTGTACTGCACCAATAGGAAGAGCGGACGAGACTATCTGTTTCATTTGATATAGTCTCTTTACACAAAACACAAACTTAAGATTTGGCAAACAAAACTTGGATTTTCTCTGAAAATTCATAAGCTTGAAAAGAGAAGGCCATCTTCAAGGAAGAACACTGCTCATATCAACAAGGGACCTGATGGACTGCTGAAGCGTCTTGTTGCATTTAGAGCTTTGTATCTTATGTGCTTAAATTGTAAATATATTCCTATGTTATAAAGGAATTAGATTTTCGTTCTGTTCATCTAAAAGTCTAAGTCAGTTAAGGGTAACTAATTTAATGGGCAGTGTTGTATCTGCTTAGTCAAATTCTAAATCATCTAGAGTTAGGTGGTTTAGTAGGCAGTGTTGTATCTGCTTAGTTGAAGTCTAAGTTATCTAGAGTTAGGTAGCGTAGTGGGCAGTGTGGTATCTGCTTAGTTGTTTTCTTTGTAGTAGAGTTACTACATTGAAGGGGGAAGGGATTTAGAGATAAATTCCAAGGTTGCAAGAAGTTGTAATCTGAATCGTTGCTCCATTTGAGTGAAATGGAGTTTGGGTTGGAAAGCCCGTGAGGACAAGTCGTGGTTTTCACCGCCCTTGAACAAGGGGGTTTCCACATAAAATCCTTGTGGATATTTATCTTCCAGTTGTTTACTTTCTGCTTATATTTCAGTTACTGTTCTTGCTGAGTCAAGGGACCTGATCCGTTGACGTATAGTGGACGCATACATTCCAACAATTGGTATCAGAGCTTGGGTTCTCTATCTGGTTAACACCAAGAGAGAGATTCATGCGAATAATGGCTGCTCCACTAAGCTTGCAAGCAGGTCGGTATCCAATGAAGCCACCTATGTTTGATGGTCAGTACTATTGGTGGTGGAAAAAGTGCATGCTTGACTATATAATGGCTGAAGATTGTGAGTTGTTATTTGTGAGGGTCCCTATGTTCCAACTATAGAAGTAAAAGATGGGGATGTCACAAGGGTCGTTCTCAAAACCTGACAGCAATACAATAACTTTGACTAAAGGGAAGTTGAGAAAATTCACAAAGCTAAGAAGCTCTTAATGTGTGGAATCGGAGCAAATGAATATGATCTGATTTCATCTTGTGAATCAGCCAAAGAAATCTGAAATCGCTTAAGAATAGTGTATGAAGGTACTGAACAAACAGAAAAATCTAAGTTATATCTCTTAACTGCTAAGTTTGAAAGCTTCACCTTGGAAGAAGGTGAATCTATTCATGAAATGTGTACTAGATTCTCCACCATTACAAATGATCTCATGTTCCTAGAAGAACCTGTCACTGCGTCGAAGCAGGTTACTAAGATATTGGAGATTCTTCCCAGATCTTAGACTGATGAACTTGATATTGTTTATGAGACAGGGGATCCTGAAGTACTGTCGTTGGATGCTCTATTTAAACATCTTCAAGTTCATGAGATGGACAGAAGAAAGGACAGTCTCACTCTCAAAGGCAAAAGCAAAAGAAGGGACCAGGTCCGTGACAAGTCAAGCAGAAGAGAAACTGCTGATTATGGGGTGAAGAAGGCTCTTGCTGTCTGGGGTGATTCCTCAAGTGAATCAGAAGAGTCAGAACATCCTAAAGATGCATACATGCTTGCTGTCAAAGATGATGAAGATGTGTTTGATTCCACGTTTGCTTTTATGGCAAAATTTGATGATGAAGAAGTTGAAGAAGAGGTAACCCTTTCTGATCTTAAACAAAACTTACATGTTTAATCTATTAAGAAGTTGAGAAGTCTAGCCACTGTTTTGATTGACTCTATCATTGAGTTAACAACTGAAAAGGATCTGATGAACAATAGCCTAGATATCCTTCAGGAAGAAAAGGTAGCCTTGGTTGACCAAATGTCTGTTATGGAAGAATAATTGATAGTTCTAGAAGCTGAAAATCTAGAACTTAGGGAAAAATTAAAGATGCTAAGTGAGAATGTGGCAGAGGAAAGGGAGAGGCTAGCAGCTTGCAAATCGAGCTAGAAACCAATTTGAATACTGCTGAAACAAAACTTACTATGGCCTTAGAGTGATATAATCAGTTAGAGAGGGACCTGGTCTGTGTCAAAAAATAACTGAACAAATCTCTCAAATGGACCACCTCTTCAATATTGCTTGCCAATCTTACCCGTCGGGGTCAAAATGATGGGAAGGGGTTAGGAAATTCAAGCAAAAGTCCTTCTTACAATCTCCATAGCAAAAATGTGTTTGTGTCTGACAATTTGCTGTGTTTTCATTGTGGTCGTGATGGTCATTTGAAGAAGGACTGTCCAGCTTGGAAAAGGACCCAAGATAACCTCTCAAGCTATTCCATACAGAGGAACGTGAAGAAGAAGGGACCTGGTCAACAGAGGAGCAGGTAGAAGAAGGGACCTGGTCATTCTCCTGGTCCTAAGTTGAAGAAAACCATTCTGCCTCATTGGACAAAATATTTTCTTATCACTCCGTTATCTTCTTACTGGAAACTCCGTCTCAAATAGGTTCCCAAGGCTAACAAGTGATTTGCTATGCAAGTGAGAGGAGGTAGCATCAGTCGGTGTTGGTTTATGAATAGTGGATTCCCAAAGCACACGACTGAGAAAACTAAAAACTTCCTCTCTCTCAAGGCGCTACAAGGTGGACGTGTCTCTTTTGGCAATGGCAAGAAAGTACATTTTTGGTGAAGGCAGGACTTGAAAGTCCGTGGAACACTCTTTTGAAGTTTTGTACTATGCCAATGGGTTGAAGTTCAATCTTCTAAGTGTTTCCCGGATTTGTGATAAAGAAAATTGAGTTAAGCTTTTATCAGATAAAGGGGTGTCACAAAATTACTCTCTCAGGTGATGATCTTGATAGAAAAGAGATTCAAGAACATGTATATTGCTGATTTGAATACTTCTCGTAGTGACAGTCTCACTTGCCTTAGTGCTCAAGGTGAGAATGCTGAGGCATGCAACAAGAGGCGTGCTCATGTGAGTGCTTCTCTATTGCACAAACTTGTGTCAAGGGACCTGTTCCTCGGTTTGCTCAGAATAAAATTTGCAGATGACAAAGTTTGTGATGCTTGTGTTAAAAGGAAGTAGATCAGACCATCCTTCAAGTGGAATATGCAGGTTGTTAATCTTCCAAAGAACTTTCGGGCTGAAATGGTGAATAGTACATGTTCTGTGACCAAAATGATAATATTGAGAAGTTTAATCTCAATAATGTTGAAAGAGTATTTGTGGGATATTCTTCCTCCAGCAAAGCTTATCCGGTGTATAAAATGTGTGCGTTGAAAAATATGTTTATGTGATTTTTGATGAGTCTAGAATAATTGAAAAGTTTCAAAAGAAAGAAAATCCTGAGATGAAAGAGTTGCTTCAGATTCAGAGAGATGGTCTAAATAGTGAGCTTGCTAAAAAGCATCCTCTTCATGAATTCAAAAATCTCAAGGAATCTGATGCAGCTGATGAACCTGATGAGGGACCCGGTCCGGTAGACAGTGCTGAACAAAGATGATGTAGTTCAAACTGATAATGTGAATTCTGAAGGTGAGAATGAAGAAGTTGATCAAGCTCAGTTTGAAAGAAGCAAAATATGACACTTGGTTCCCCAACAAGCTGATAGGTTGTCCAAATTCCTCTTCAACAATGGCTTCAAAAGAGAGTTTTGAAGTGAGCATGATGGAAGAATTAAATTTGTTCTTGGAGCTGTAGATCAAGCAAGCTTCTAAAGATTTGCAAGATGGAAGATCAAGTGGTTGACATCTTCACCAAAGTCCTAAGCAAGGACCAGTTTTTCAAGAACATGGACCTGGTTCCAGCGCAGAGAAGCTACTGAAAAAGTTTCATATTATTGATGCCAAGTCAACTGATACTCCCATGGGGACCACCTCGAAGCTGGATGCTGATAGATCTGGTCCAGATGTAAATGATACAAGTGTTTGGATTTATTCAAGATTCCAAGGTTGTCCTACAAAATCACATTTGAAAGCTGCTAAGAGAATCCTAAGACATTTGAAGAAGACAGGAACCTGATTCTATTATGTTCATCAGGAGACTTTTTAACTAGGAGGAACAAGATGATGCTGATCATGCTGGATATCCAATTGATAGAAAGAGTACTTCATGAATGGTTTATGTTCTAGGTTGATTTCTCACTCATGGGGAACTAAAAGGCAAGATTCAGTTGCTCTTTCAACAACTGAGGCACAAAATGTAGCAAGTGCAGCTTGATGTGCCCAACTCTAGTGGATTAAGCATCAACTTGAAGCTCTTAGAAGACCTGGCCAAGATAATCAAACTAAAGTTAAGAATGCTGAAACCTGATTTAATGTATCCTGCCTGAAGTAATCAACCCTCTCATGACTATGCAAAGGGAGCAGGTATCCTTGTTTTTCAGTTATATATATTTTAACAAGTTCAGTCTCATACCTTTTGTAGGTATACACACATGTCAATAGAGTTGAAGGAAAAGGGAGGTCAGGACAGATCAAGGCAATCACATTCAAACTATAGAGAGGGACCCGGTCCATTCTCGAAGGTTAGCACTCTTAACATTGCATTTTGAATTATGTATGAGAACCATTTCAATTGCCACATGTTTGTCACTCAGGTATCTGACCATTGTCCTATCATTTAAATGCCAAGATGACTCTTCCTTTCACACAATACACCCTTTCACTTCCTTTATACTTCACTTTTCTTTCCATATCCCCAGAAAATTAAAGTCCCCTTCCAAAAATTAGAGTTTTTCAATACCCTCTTTTCTCCTCTCTCAAAAACACTTTAAATGTTTAAACCCTTTGTTCCTACTGTAGAATTTTTGGATGGATAAATTTTTGAGTGCGAAGTGGGACCAGGTCCGACAAGCAAAAGAAGAAGGTGGAAAAGATGATATTCAAAAAGGAAGAGGGTGATATTCTGAGAACTCAAAGTATTCTGAATAGGAGGGTGTCTGATTTTGTTTTAAAAATGAAATGGTTCCTCAATTATTGATCTATTCAACTCGGAGGCCTTGAGTAAGTTTGATTTCATCAATCTTTCTGTCATGAGAAACTCAGACTTGCGTTGGAAGCTATGATAGTTGTTATTGCTAACAGGGATATTGAAATGGTTTGCCTTAAGGCTCAGCTTCTGAAATGCACAATCAAAGGGACCAGGTTGAAAAAGAAACAGGCAGCCCTGAAGGTTCAACATGAAGGTTGGGCAGCAACGAATTGAAGTTTAAGAGAGGTTTCTGAAGGAACCATGCTAAGGGATATGCTCCACTAATTCTATTCTTCCAATCCCTTGCTTCTAAGTCATCCCTTATCTTCCCAATTTTCTATGTCAGTCCTCATTCCTCTTTTCCTATCGAAACTGAGTGGACATTGTTTTGGTTTTCATTCATAATCATATTTGCAATGCTTTGATGGCTGATCTTTTATTTATGGATGCAAAATGTCTTGTTTCTACTGACCTGTCTCATTACTTTATGCATTTTTACTCATGCTCAGTGTTGCCCAAGTGGCCATGAATTTTCTTGAACTGCATTTCTGTCTATTTGGTTTACTTCTTTAACCCTTTTTTATGATGTCAAAAGGGGGAAAATTGTTAAGGTATGAGATCAATGCTGTTAGCTACTTTGAAAAAGACATGGTCATGCCGATAGGGGGAATAAATGCTAGCTACTTGAAGAGGACATGGTCATGCCGAAAGAGGGGATCAATGCTAGCTACTTGAAGAGAACATGATCATGCCGATAGGGGGAATAAATG
>JAJOOS010011649.1:0-25653 GCA_029582725.1 Solanum chiquidenum | reverse complement strand
AATGTGTGGATGTAAATAAGTTTTTATTCCGCACTATTTTCATTATTGAATGCAATGAATGACTATGTGGCTTGTATAAGACCCCTTCAGGGTCGAATACGCCATGTTACGACTAGGGGGTACTCTCGGGTCGTGACACATGTAGCCCACCGAGTTCCCCTTCAAGCTTGGTGGTTCCAATGGTGGTCCACGTCAGGACTCGCCGAGCTGTTCGACATGTCGCCGACTAGACTTTGGGTCACCAAACTACCCATTTTCCAACACTTTTCACTATTCAACCTGTACAATCAAGAGTACCCATTTACAGATCATTCGGGTTCGCCAATGTATCACTTGGTAGGCCCCCTTTTGGCCTTGGATTTAAATGAGAAGAAATTTAACCCATTCGAGTCTCCAATTACTTGATAGACACAGAATGGGAGATGACCGTCTTATTAAGTGTAGAGACGTCCTCCTTCATCTCCTTTAACACTTTGTCCGAACCTTCAACTTTATTGAGAATACGTGAAAACATGTCTTCTGTACGGACATTCTTAGACTCATTGGGCTTTTGACGCTTATGGGGTGTGACGTACCTGTCTTTGTCACCCTCTCTTTCCTTCCAAGTGGCGTTACGATCATGCCAACCTCTGTCACAGTCTCTCCTTCCCTCTTCTCGATTCCAACACGAGTTTCCACCCGACTTTGGATAGTTTGCTCGATATCCACCTCCTTGATTAGCTAGGAAGTTCACTTTCTCATTGTAAAGTGCTTCAAAATTATCTTCTTCGGGATTCACTCCACCAACACCAACCATATTAACACTCTTTGCACCACTACCCATCACATATTTCCCCAAGATATCTAGTTGGGTCATCATGTTGGCCATGTTTTGGTCCCTCTCTTGATACTTTTTGATCTGCTCATTTGTCATTCTAAAAGTGAGAGGGGACACTTGGTCCTCATGAGTATACCATGCTCTGTATATCTTGGTCATGCCATCAAGGAGTTGCGATGCTTCTTCATAGGGTTGTTGCATTATACCACTGGGAACAAGTTGATCAGCAAATCCTTTGTTCACCAAGTCAAGGCTCCTATAGAAGTATTTTAGCAGCACATTGTTTGGAAGTCTGTGAGTCGGGCATTGAAGTACCAACTTCTTAAATCTCAACTAAGTCTCATGGATAGGCTCACCCTCCAAGCATTTGAACCCTTGGGTACTGTCTCTAAGCGTCATCATCTTGGATGAGGGAAAGAGTCTCACAGAGAATGTTGTAGTAAGTCCATCCCAAGAGGTGATGGAATCCCTTGGCAATTCAGCCAACCATTTTGTAGCTTCACCCATTAGAGAGAATGGGAATAACCTGAGACGGACTGATTCTTGTGATATGTTCTTGAATGAGCACAGACCACAAACATCCACGAATTCTCATAAGGGTCTTCATGTGCCAACCATCCATATAATCCTTTCATTTGGAGAAGTTATAGCATTGTGCTTGTAACATAGAAGTTTGCATTACCCTCAACAGGAGGTAGACGAATTGCACACACACCACCCAATTGGATTGGGTCATTCACATCATTAAGGCTCCCAATATCTTCTTGGTGGCGCACTTCTCTACTATTACTCTTGTTTACGCTCATCTCTTCCTCTGTTCAACACAAGCAACAGAAAACAAAACTAAAGTAATTGATTCAACTACAACCATAAAGATCACAATTCAACTTCAATAAAATAATATTAAACAACACCACTCCCAGCAGCAGCGCCATTTTAATTTAACGTTTCAAGAACACATCATCTAATTCTAAGTGTGAACGATCGTTATTCAGTATAAAACCCAATAAAGAGTTGTGGTAGAACACACAAGGAGCGGTACGTGTTCAAATTTGATTTGGAAGTACAAACGTGCTCTAATTAGCTGTAGGAATAAAAATTATCAAAAACTAAATGTAAACAAGTCTAAACGGGGTGACACGAATGTCAGATGGGGGGTTTTGGTTTGCAATTATCAGCTACAACGCAATCAAACAATAATTCAATAACAATATAGAGAGGAATTCTCAGGATGTGATCGATTATAGGCAAATTTTACTATATGGGTAATTGAAACTACTAATAAATAGCTAAATATCAGTGGGTAGGCTTAGGCTATGAGTGAAATAGGTTTCTCTCGAACAACTATCTCGAATCAAGTGATATCTTTCGAACATCAGCAAGCTTAACAAATATGAACAGCCCACACCTTAATTCATCTACTCTCTCAAGCTAGATGAGTAGGATTGGGTTTAGGATTCACTCTCTCGAGTTGAACCCATATCAACCCAACACCTACAAACCATTAATCAAATGCTTTGGTTCAGAAACCTCTCTCTCAAGCAAGCTAAGAACACAAAATTAGAACTGCATTTGCAACTATAGTTCATAATTAAAACTTACCTAATAACTAAACCCACTTCAATTAAGCATTTAAGTTAGTAATTGACAATACCCATAAGCTAATTCAACCCATAATTACATTATCACAGTCCAAGAATTGGGGTTTTAGCTAAACATCCTAAAAAGATAAAAACAATTACCAAGTCAATTAGCCATTAGCTGGGTAATAGTCTCTGAGCCTTTACGATGTTTTCCAAAGTTTCAATTCAAAGACCTATGTCAAAATCCTCAAAAATTCTACAATAAGCACTCAAAAACATAGAATAAAACTCTACTCTAGAATGGGAATTGTAGTATCTGAGTGAGCTTGTAATATATGGGTAACCACCCTTCAAAATTCCTTTTCAAAATCAATTTATAGTTTTCAGATTTTTGGCTCAAAAGTCTACTTGGCGGGATAAGTCGTTCTTCACCGAGTGGTTCGGCGATCCAACGTTTGCTCACTTTCATCGCCATTTTGCATTGGTCCTCATCATCCCAAGTTCTGTAACTTTGGGCGATCCAACTCGTTGTCGCATAACTGGTCGACAATTCACCGACTGCCCATTTCTGTCACCGACTTGATTTCTTCCTCCAAGGCTGGCATACTGGAACATTAAGCGAGCTGCAGAGCCACAAGGCGGACTGTTGAGTGGTGTTGGCGATCACCAGGATCCCCTTTTCTCCACTTCTTTAGCTTGTTTTTCTTCTTTTCGCCTAGTAGTGTCCTTGCGTTGCTCCTTAGCTCATATACCTGAAAATCAATGCTTTCACATTAGTTTATAGCATAAATTAGGCATTTGAGGACACTAAAACAATCAAAACAAATCCCTAAATGAGCCCAAATCTTGGACTCATCAGTAGGGAGGTGATACTTAAGGATTAACATAGTGTCTTTGTTTAGGGGGTGAGAATCATCGTCTTGAGTTCCAAAAGTAATCAGACATCGTCATTTATTTAAAGAAATTTTTTGAGAAAATTAAATGATCATTTGTCATACATGTTAACAAATAAAGTATCAAAAGTTAAAAGATAATATCGTAGTATAAAAATAATTTACAACAGAAAATGGACTTGATTGACAATCGTGAAAGAAATTCGACCATAATCACCATTAGAAGGTCCATAATCCTTTTGACATGAGCGATTCTAATTCCTTAAAAAAAACTCCATTTAAAAGCTCAGAGATATTGGAATCCATGGATGTCACTCAATTTGAACGAAAATGGAGCAAGTTTTGAGGGTTTTAGTTTTATGGATTGGCTGGACTTTCATATATACTGTGCTCCAAGACTTTGGAAATTTATTTCGAGATGAAATTATTATATATGCTACTTTGAGTTCCACAACTAACCAAACAGAGTTATTGATTGAAAATAATTATTGAAGTCTAACTATCCCATAGCTAACATTAGATTTTTTTTTCCTAGTATTATTTCTTGAACCTACTTAGGCTTTAGTAATTAATGAATGTCTAACTACACATTATCTAGACGTTGACGTGAAACTATATATATAAAGTATTACTTTGGAGACATGAAGAATATAGAGTTCTTTTATATTTCTTGAGATTCCATTGTTTCTATTCCCAGTTTATAACTAGCAGTTTCTGTTCTCATATAAAAAAAGGTAATGGTATGTTCTAAAACTTCTTGATGTATGTTATTGTCCATTAATGTATTTAGTATTGAAATTGTTCAAGTTCATTACCTGAAGATATTAATATGGAACTATTTCAGGTAACAAATGCTTTCCCTAATGGAGAACAAAAAGAACAAGAGGCATTCAATACAATTTTCAATCCCAGAAGATATCATATATGATATATATTCTAAGCTACTAGTTGATTATTTAATGTGTGTTAAGTGTATTTATATATTTTACAATTCTCTTATTTTGGATCCATGTTTTGTAGATATGCCTAATAGATGCTCTATATCTCATCTCGATAAGACTAATTCCTCTCACATTGAGGGGATGGAAAATTATCTTACACCATAGATCAAAAGGTGGAAACTGAAAAAGTTGTTGTTTGTCATATTGAGGAGCTAAATGACATTAAATATCCTATATTTGATTAACATTTTGTTCTACTTATGGAGTAGAAATGATCACCCTCTACTCTTTATTAATCCCAATGCAATATTAGTAAACTGTCTTTCTTGCCTAAATTCCATTGGTGATAAATTTACCCATTATTACTATTTATTTGGTTTTGAACTAGATGAAAAAAGGTACAAAAGTTTGATGAGTAGTATTCCGCTAAATATTTTCTCACCCGCAATATATTGGGTTTTAACTCTTTATTCAAGTGAATCGTGGAGAAAGACTAAAAGTGCACCATGCTGTTGTTTCTGCTACTTTCCGAAGGAGTTTTCCTCGAAGGAGCCATCTATTCCATAGGTACTCATGATAAATGATTCAAAGTGGAATTTAGTCTTAAGAAGGAGAATTTAAGAATTATAAATTTTAGAACGATGTAATAGATGTTCCGACAAGAAAGTTTTATAACTTGATAGAAGTGAAAGGAAAAATTAGCAAGTCATTGATCGTTCAAGATGGGATGTGGGGGAGTTTACTTTGTGGACTTTTTCGGAGTTGCGAAACTTAAGGAATGGGAGAATCAAACTATCATGTTTTCTAAGGCATTTTGTTCCTAAGACCATCTCCAACCCAATACCAAATTTTACACCAAATCCTAAATTTGGTGTTTTGAGCTCCAACCCACACCAAATTTGGTGTGTGAATAGTGTTACTCCAAATTTGGGGTAACACTATTCATCACACCAATTCAATTTTTGAATATTTTAATATTATTTCATTATACAAACTTTTAATTAAACATTATATAAATTGTATGCTTTAATTAAATATCTTGTATATTTAATTTTTTTTATGTAATATTTTTATAATATTAATTTTAGATATAAAATTTAGATTTTTTATAAATTAATTTTTCTATATATGACTTTTTTTAAAATTAAATATTTTAATTCTACTATATATTATAATTGGATATAACTACAATTAACCTTCACAAAAATAAAAAATACAAACATTTAAATTTTTAAACAAATAATACAATGTACATAAAAATAACCGGAAATAATAAACATTCAACGAAGTAGTAATTGACAAACATTAAAATTGAAATATAAAAATACATAGTTTTGCTATCTCATTTTGCAATTATCGCAGGACCGTCACGTTTTTTGAGAAAAGAAGTGCTACATGATATATTAACTTCATGTATTATAATGCACACCATGATAATTGAGAATGAGCATGATCTTAATGCACCAATCCAAGATGCGTCGGAAGGTCCAACTCCGACCGTAGAAATGAAAATAGATGAAAATTATCAATTTCTAGCTCGATATAAAAAAATAAAGGACAAAGAAGCTCATTTTGAAATACGTAATGCATTAAAAGAGCATTTATGGGAGCCCCATAGTGATCTTGAAAGTTGAATATTTATGTAGAATTTAAAATATTTTTTTCAATTATGTAATGTTTATTTAATTGTATTTCATTAATGATTTCACTTTTATTTATATTATCCATTATTATGTATAATGTACAATATTTGCTAGCATTTAATTATATTATTTAAAAAATTATGGTACAAAATAATTTTATATTAAACGATTATAAAATAAAATAATATGAATTATACATGGTGAATGTTTTAGAAAGAATTTGTTTTATGAAATAAGAAAATATAAATGAAATAAGAAATAATATAATAATAATAAAAAGAGAGAAAAATATTGCTTTTGGTGTAAAATATAGTGCAGTGGGTTGAAGTTGATTACACCAAAAATAGTGCTGACAACAAATTTGGTGTAAAATTTGGTGTTTGGGTTGGAGATACCGTAAGTTGCTCGGACTCGGGTGCAGGTGTCTGATACGGGTGCGGATCTAAAGGTCAGATCATGATCTATTTTTTAAGATTCAGGGATATGGATCCATGAATAAATAAGGGTGTGTGGATTTGCTTACAAATAATTAGAATATCTAAAAATAGAGTTATGAAACCTAAATTATGAGATATTATGTAGAGAACTTGAGGAGAATCCTGGATGGAGATCAAAGGAAAAAGAGTAACCTAGAAATTTCAATATAAAAGATATTCCATTTCCTTCAATTCACCTTGGCTTTTGTATTGATTACATAATTCATTAAAATTGTCCAGAGTTTTCCCATAAATTTTGGTCAAAATATGCAAAATCATTTGACCGAATCGGACACGAATTCCACACCCGCACCCACACCCATATCGTATTGACACAGGTGCAACACCAAAAGTGAAGAGTCGGTCGGAGCAACATAGCTTTATTCTACCTTGAAAACATATTTCTAGGGTTGCTTTGGTAGCAATATACCTTATGGTGAGAGTGTTTGTTTTCATAGCTTACAAGCAAAATTGGATTACATTTTTTAATTTTCAGAAGAAAAGTTGGATTGAAATTAAAACAAAAGAGCTTGCAGAAAATATTGTATCTATAGTCTTGTACATAGACTTTTATCTTGTATCTATCGTTAGTTTTGAAATATATTATTTTGGAGGTAACTAGTTTGCTTTTTTGTATTAATTCTTATGGAAGACATCACTGTCTATATATATATATAAATATACCTTGAGAATGTTCCAATTATTTTTACAGATAGTACAATGTTGTCTTCCTTAGTTTGTTCTATTCACACAAGTGTACAATGAAATGATAAAAAAGAACGCAAATTTGGAGACTTAACATTGCAAATAACCTAGAAACTTTCAAGGTATTTTGCTCAAAAGCATCCATAAAACAGTAAAAATTCACACGTCTTAAGCTAAATAATACAAGAAACATTTCTGCAAACCATAATATCTAGGAAGAAATAAGACAAATTGAACATCTAAACTAGCTCAATCTTCGGAAAGGCATATGCGACTTGAAAACATTCCCCAATGACAGTCTTGAGTGAGTAAGAACTTGTAGTGTGGCTAGTTGCTCCAGTGCCACCGTACACTTTCACCTTCGTAAACTTATTTTCTTTTGGGTTGTAAGAAATAAGTTTTGTGCCAAGATCTCTTTGCATCAAGATTTCTCCATCTTTCCAAAGTAAGATTGGTATAAATTTATTACCACGGATATTTGGTTGAATACTATCCTTCAAAATGTGTTGTTTAGTCTAAGATTCAGCTATTCCATATTCTTTCATCCACCATATATCAATATACTGATTATGACTATCATGAAACAAACACAAACAATTCCAGAAGTCCCCTAGCGTCAAACCCAACAATGGGGTTTGCAGACCACGCGGAGGTGACAAGGACTGCACCTCTTCAGTAAAACTATTAAATGAGTAAATGTTGTCATTATTTTTGCAACCCATCCAATGAATAACACCATTGATCTTAACCTTGCTAAATAATCCACATAGAGGTTCTGGAGCCTTGCCCACATTTTTTCCATTTCTCATTAGCTCCTAGAGTATAAACCTCCAATTCAGATACTTTTGGACCTCCAACAGACTTTCTAACTACTGATCTCAATACTTTAAACTGACCGGAGGCTTAAATAAAGGATAATGCATAAGAAACACGCCGAATTCTTTTCTCCCATTCGGGCAATTTAACCTCGAAATACTCACCTAAAATAGGATTCCTAATGTAAATTCTATGGTCTACGGCATATCTCCAACCATTCAACAAGCATATAAATCTATTACATGAACCAATTAATGTCATGTTACCCAAAGAAACTCTGGGTGAAGGGAGGTGAAACATAGGGCTCAACACAATAGCTCTATGTATGGGGTGAGAATCATCCGCTTTGAGTTCTACTAGTAACCGTACAGATTCAATAATTGAAAGAAAAATGTTGGGAAAATCAGATGATCTTTTGAGGTGATACATGTTAATAAAAAAAAGGTCGAAAGTTAAAATAAGTATTAGTTAGTTGCTTTAGGACTGCAATGTCTATTTCTAAGTTTTCTGTATATCTTTTTTCAGTTATTTTAGGGGTAGTTATCATGGTTAGCGCCATGACTTAAAAGTAGGACCATGATCTATTTCAATTTCTTTAATTGTATGTTTATGTTTTTATGGTTCTTTTTATAGAAATACAACTCTCTGTATAAGCTTTTGTTTTAGTCATCTTCATATTTAAATTCCTTGTATTCTTCTGCTTTCCTTTCTGTAGCAAACTAGACATTGTCTTCATTTTGTTATCTGTCATCAGTCTTATTAAAACTAACAGTTGGTATCAGATTTTTCATTTTAAGGGATCTGTGATCGAGTTAGAGAAACCATGTATGCTGAAGCAAGTTTCTCACCAATTTCTCTGCCGGTCGTTGATGGAGATAATTATCAGATTTGAGCAGTACGAATGGAGACGTACTTGGATGCTTTGTATCTCTAGGAAGCTGTCGAAGAGGATTACAATATTCCAGCCCTACCAAACAATCCTACCCTTGCTCAGATTAAAGCACACAAGGAAAAGAAGACAAAGAAATCGAAGGCCAAGGCATATTTATTTGTTGTTGTATCGTCAACAGTTTTCTCGTGAATAATGTCTCTAAAAACTGCTAAAGAAGTATGGGATTATCTCAAGGAAGAGTATTCTGGAGATGAGAGAATAAAAGGTATGCAAGTTTTAAACTTAATTAAGGAGTTTGACTTGCAAAAAATGAAGGAATCTGAAATAGTGAAGGAATATTCAGATAGACTTCTAAATACTGCAAATAAGGTGAGGCTACTCGGTTCTACATTTGCAGACTCGAGAATTGTTGAGAAGATCCTTGGAAAAGTTCCTGAAAGGTATGAAACAACAATTACAACCTTAGAAAATACTAAGGATTTGTCAAAGATTAGTTTGACAGAGTTGGTCAATTCCCTGAAAGCTCAAAAGCAAAGAAGACTCATGAGACAGGAGGTTACAACAGAATGGGCTCTTGTCAGTAAGCATCAGGTTAACAAAATTTAGAAGAAGAAAAAGAATCAAGCAGTGTGTGAAGGAGAAACATCAGCCAACAACAAAAGTAAGGGAGGAAGTGCAAAGAAAAGTTATCCCTTTGTCACCATTGTGGAAGAAAAGACCATCCACCATTCAAGTGCTGGAGGAGACCTAATGCTAAATGCAAGAAATTCAATAAGCTTGGACACGAAGTAGTGATTTGCAAGAATAAGGTCCCGCAGGAGGAAGGAAATACTCAAGTTGCTGATCAAGAAGAAGATGATCATCTTTTTGTTGCAACATGTTTTTCAAGCAAGAGCTCAACAGATTCTTGTTTAGTTGATAGTGGTTGCCCTAGCTACATGACTCATGACGAGAGTTTATTCAAGGAGTTGAAGCCCACTGAAATTTCCAAGGTTCAGATAGGAAATGGAGATCACCTTCCTGTCAAAGGAATTGGAACCATAGTTATCAAGACGAGCACGAGCACAAAGAACATTTCAGAGGTTCTTTATGTTCCTGAAATTGATCAGAATTTGCTAAACGTAGGATATCTAATGGAAAAAGGATTTAGAGTTTTCTTCGAAGATCATCACTGTCAAATCAGTGACACTACTGGAAATGAAATTTTCAGGGTGAAGATGAGAGGAAGGATTTTTTCCTTTGATCCAACATAGAAAGAGCAACTAGCTTATTCTATGAAGGCAAGTTTAACAGAAACCCGGCACAAGAGACTTGGCCATTCTCATCTACAAGAACTATTGTTACTGAAAAAGGAAGATATGACAAGAGGACTACCCACTAGTTCATCACTTACCAAGTTGTCAAGCTTGTCAATTTGGTAAGCATAATAGGAATTCATTTCCTAAAGCAACATGGAGGACTTCTCAAAGGTTGCAACTGATTCACACAGATGTTGCAGGACCTCAAAGAACACCATCCCTTAATGGTAGTTTGTAATATGTTATATTAATTGACGATTATACAAGATTCTGATGGATTTTTTTTATGAAATATAAATCAGAAGTGGCTGGAATTTTCTTGAAGTTCAAGAAGACGGTCGAAAATCAAAGTGGTTGGTGAATCCAATCTTTGCGGTCTGACAATGGAAAAGAGTATAATTCTGAAGAATTTAATAAATTTTATGAGGAAGCAGGTATTACTCATCAGCTTACTGCTCCATATACTCCGCAACAAAATGGAGTTAGTGAAAGGAGAAACAAATATGTAATGGAGATGTCACGGTGCATGTTGTATGAAAAAGAGTTACCGAAAAGTTTTTGGGCTGAGGTTGCTAATATGGCAGTATTTCTCCAAAATTGGCTTCCTACTAAAGCATTGCTGAATAAAACTCCATTTGAGGCTTGGAATGGATACAAACCATCACTAAGCTTCATTAAAGTATTTGGTTGTGTTTGTTTCTTCCATGCACCACAAGTTAAAAGAGACAAACTTGACAAGAAGGCACTTCCTGGAATATTTGTGGGTTATAGCTCATCCTTCAAGGCCTACAAAGTATATAATCCACAAACAAGGAAGATGATTGTGGACTTGGCATATCAGGACACTACTTTCGGTTCGAGTGCCAACGATTGTTAATCGATATAATAACCCAACCAAGGGTTAAGATCGTTCCCACAGGGAGTGATTTCGAGAATTATCAGCCACGTGCGAATCAGTTCTTGCTAGTCATATCTAAAAGATATTAATGATAAAAAAAACATAATAAATCAAAGGGGTAACACAATGTGTCAATTATCAAGGGGAGTTTTGTAACTAATTAACAATTAAAATAGCAAAAATAAAAAGATGTGAATATAAGGAGACGAGATTCTTAGGATGTGATAGGAATATAGGATAAACTACACATTTGTAACTAGGCTAGACTTTAGTGGAGGTAAATTCTATCTCGAGCAACTTACCCTGAATCAACTCGGTTTCTCTCGAACACCGAATTGCCTCTTTTAAGCACAACCTCCACCTTAGCCCATTCACTCTCTTGAGCTGAATGTGTGGTAAAAGTCCTAGGGTTCACTCTCTTGAGCTGAACCCACGACGACCCAATAACCACCGGCTATCGATTTAGTAGTCTTAGTTTTAAAACCTCTCTCTCGAGCAAGCCAAAAATACTAAGATGAAATCTTATTTTCAACTACAATCCCATTAAGTTCAAACACAACTACTAGACTAAATCACATTTCAATAGCAAATAGAATAATAATAATAATAAGCAATACTCAACAGGAAATTTAACCCATATTCACAAAATCACACCCCAAGAATTGGAGTTTTAGCTAGACATAGAAAAAAGGAAGAAAATGATATCAAATTGAAATAACATTAACTGGGTATGATTTATATTCACTTTAAATGAGTCTAGGATGAAGAATCGTCAACACCCACTTCCGATTTCTTGGAATTGGAAGTCTTCAAATCTTCAAAAGCTAAGAACAAGGTCTCTCTACTTGAAACTTAGAAAAATAAAATGTTGTATCTGAAATTGCATACTAAGATAAAAATTCAACTAGTATTTATAGTTGTAAAAAAAAATATGTTGCGAAGGATCACTCAGTGCAGTTAGTTGAGATCGCCGATGCATTCGGTGATCCGCCCTTTGGTCTGCTTTATTGCCTTTCAGTTTCACGTTCTGAATCATTGGGCGATATAGTACTGCTTCGTGGAACTATTCGGCGACCCGCTGACTGCTTCTTTTCATCACCAACGTGATATTTTCCTTCAGGGCTTAGCACACTAGAACTTTGGGTGAGTTTAAGGCCATTCGGCGAATCGCCTAATGCATTAGGCGATCCTCAGGACTTCTTTTCTTCGTCTTTTCAGCCGTTTTGTTCCTTTTTTCCAAGTAGTGTCCATGATTTGCCTAAAACTCCAAATACCTAAAACGTAAGGATTTACATCAGTTATTAAGACAAAATATGCATTTGACGACACTAATTCTATTAAAATGAACCCCTAAATGAGTCCAAATTGTGGACTCATCAATTGTCAGTAGAGATGTACACTTTACTGAGGAAGAGAAATGGGACTGGAAGGACAATCAACTTTCAGTCAAAGCTTCAGAGGAGCAGGCATCTGATCACTGGAAAAATGAGTTGGTGGATGATCTTCCAATTAGAGGTACAAGACTACTCTCTGACATCTACCAACAAAGTAATGTGGCAGTTTGTGAGTCTGCAGGGCATGATGAAGCACTTCAAGATAAAAAATGGAGAAACTCCATGGAGAAGGAAACTCTAATGATCAAGAAAAACAAAACTTGGGAGTTAGTTTACCGACCGAAAGATAGGAGGTCATTGGAGTAAAATGGATGTTTAGAACCAAGCTCAATTCTGATGATTCTATCAATCAATACAAGGCTAGGCTTGTTGTCAAGGGATATGCCCAAATATTTGGTGTTGATTACTCGGACACCTTTGCTCCAGTAGCCCGATTGGACACCATTAGGTTGTTGCTAGCAACAGCAACACAAAGGGCTGGAAAGTGTTTTAGCTAGATGTGAAATCTGCTTTTTAAAATGGTGTACTATTGAAAGAAATCTATGTAGAGCATCCCGAGGGTTTCTTTGAGCAAGGAAAAGCAGAAAAAGTATGTCTGCTTAAAAAGGTTCTTTATGGCTTAAAACAACCTCCAAGAGCTTGGTATAGCAGGACTGATGATCACTTTTTGAGTTTGGGGTTTGTACGAAGTGTATCTGAAGTTACTCTTTATGTCAAACATAAAAGAATTGATCTTCTCATTGTTTCCCTTTGTGTTGATGATCTCTTGGTGAGAGGAAACAATGTGTGGCTGGTTGAAGAGTTTAAGAAGGAAATGATGCAAGTCTTTGAAATGACAGACTTGGGGCTAATAACATACTTTCTGGGAATGGAAATCAAGAAAGGCTGTGATGAAATTTTTATCTGTCAAAAGAAGTATGTTGGAGAGATACTTAAGAAATTTCATATGGAAAACTGCAAGGCAACAACAACATCAATGAATCCAAAAGAGAAGTTAAGCAAAGAGGATGGAACTGATCAAATTGATGAAGGAAATTTCAGAAGCTTGATTGGATGTTTGATGTATCTCGCTGCTACAAGGCCGGATATTCTATTTGTTGTAAGTCTTTTATCTAGATTTATGCATTGTGCTACTGAAATGCATTTGCGAGCAGCAAAAAGAATTATAAGTTACATTAAAGGTACTATTGAATATGGTGTCAAATTCAAGAAGTGTGAGACTTTCAAGTTGTATGGATTCTCAGATAGTGATTGGGTTGGATCCATTGACGACATGAAAAGTACATCAGGATATTGTTTCAGTCTGGGATCAGGAATTTTCTCTTGGTGTTAAAAAAAATAGGAAACTGTGGCACAATCCAAGATAGAGGCTGAATTCATTGATGCAACTGCATCAGTAAATCAAACCTTATGGCTGAGAAAAATACTTTCTGATTTGAATATGGAGCAAAAAGTTAATACTGAGGTTCATGTTGATAATCAAGCTACAATAGCCATTTTTCATAATCCGGTGTTCTATGGGAAGACTAAACACTTCAACATCAATCTTTTTTTCTTGAGGGATGTGCAGAAAAAAGGAGAAGTGATTCTTGTTTAATGCAAATCTGAAGATCAGCTAGAAGATATATTTACGAAATCCGTTCTTGTCAGCAAGTTCGAGTTCCTAAGGCAACAATTTGGAATTTGCAACTCCTAATGCAAGAAGGGGTATTAGTTAGTTGCTTTAGGACTGTAGTGTCTATTTCTAAGTTTCCTGTATTTCTTTTTTCAGTTATTTTAGGGGTAGTTACCATGGTTAGAACCATGACTTAAAAATAGGACCATGAACTGTTTCAGTTTCTTTAATTGTATGTTTATGTATTTTTGGTTCTTTTTACAGAAATACAACTCTTTGCATAAAGTTTTCACTTAGTCATCTTCACATTTAAATTCCTTGTATTCTCCTGCTTTCCTTTCTGTAGCAAACTAGACATTTTATTATCTGTCATCAGTCTTATTAAAACTAACAATAAGGTACCAAAGTTTACAAACCATCTTATGTTTTTGTATATGCATTTTATTATTAAAATAAAATATTAAGTGCATATGTTCGTGGGTATAAATTGTGGTAGATAATGACTTTTGGTTCTTGTAACTTATATGACCATTAGTTCTTGTAACTCTCATGGTCATTAGTTTTTTGTAACTCATATGACCATTAGTGTTTTGTAACCTATGTAACATCTATCACATTCATCTACCCACATTACCAACCCTTATTCTACTCATTGATTATATGGAAGACTTCTTCATGAGAGTTATGAATAAATTATGAAAAACATGTTGAGTAGCCATTTAACATGAAATGTTTTGGGAGAGAGAAAATTCATTCTTGGAATGCAAAAATATCATAAACATGTGATGGAATTTTCCTTGTCAAGTCACATAATATTGAAAAGTTTGTGAAATACAATTATGTTGGTTGTGTGAGTCTTGCAACTCCTTTTGATTCAATTGTATGAGAAATTTGTGACAAATAAAAAAAAGGGAGTTTTCTAGCCTAATTAAAATATGAGCTATGTGACCAACAACTTGACTTAATGTTGTGTTTGCAGTAAAGTACTTTGAAGGTACAAGCAAACTATATGAGAAACATTTGGAGTTATTTGGTAGGATGAGAAAAGCAAATTATTTTATGCTAACTCTATTATGGAGGTTGAAGTAAAAAATAATTAAACTTCAACTAGTGAAAAAGTGAATTGAAACACTTTATTTTAAGAAAAATATTTTTTCTAATTTTGATTAATTGTGATAGCACCAATATAATGGTTGAATACAAAATCGTTATTATAACGGTAAATTCAGAATCATGAGAAGAAAACACAATATTGTGAGATCATATTGATCACTGGTATACCATCAATATTAATTGTGTTAAAATTTGTGATAATGTTGCAGACTTATAATCTAAGGCCTTAGCAAGATAAAGAGACTGAAACACATCGAGGGGGATGAAATTGAAGATAAAAATTTCTAAGTTATATATGAGGAAACCCAACACGGGGACTAGAGATCCTATAACCAGGTTCAACGGGAAGAACGAATCATATGATGACTTGTTGTGAAATGCACTATTCTTAATTTTATTCAATCGCTATGATATGAGTGCATTTATCCTAGAATGATTTGTGGAGGTTGAGTCTTGAACTCTTAATGAATGTCTGTATCTCGTATGAGTGGGGTGTCAAATTATAAGAGCACCCTTGACTGATTTCACCTATATATGTGAGTGTGAAAGTAGGTCGCCTTCTATGAGAATAAGCGTGTTCTCAAAAACACTCATGGAAACAGGGATAGCACAAGGTCGTAATGTGCTGCCTATTAAAGCTTATGTCAACACCTTGATTATTGTGTATAAGCAGTGATTCTTTATTTCTCTTAAGAAATCATAATTCAAGTCTGAGACCAGTACTAACTTTGGAGTAAAGGTTATTGTTTTACTAAGTGAAGGTTCAATGCAGAGCACACCTTCATTATGCATTATAGTCTACCTTCAACTAAATTGGTGAACTCTCTTAATTTTAATATTAAAATAAGTGGGGGAATGTTGGTGTATATGCATTTTATTATTAAAATAAAATATTAAGTGCATGTGTTAGTGGTATAAATTGTGGTAGAAGATGACTTTTGGTTCTTGTAACTTCTATGACCATTAGTTCTTGTAACTCTCATGGCCATTAGTTTTTTGTAACTCATATGACCATTAGTGTTTTGTAACCTATGTAACATTTATCACATTCATCTACCCACATTACTACCCCTTATTCAATTCATTGATTATATGGAAGACTTCTTCACCTATAAATAGTGGTATTTCTTCCTTTGTTAAATATTCTAACAATATGAGAAGTGTGAAATAATATTGTAGTGTGTAGTAGTGAAAGAGAGAGTTGAGACATAGAAAAATATTTTAAGTTTTCAACTATATTCACTATATACAAGAGAGTATTTATATGTTGAAGGAAGGTGTTCTTTTTGTGGAGCTTTGAACTCTTCAACTAATCCGGAGTTGCTTGAGTTGTACAACGTTGTTGGGCTGGTGTATCCTGGAGGGGACAAGTCAATAGTATTATTGTTGGATCGGTGTAGATTATGCTGCAGTGGGCTTAAATCTCGTTAAAGAGAGCGAGATAACCGTGCCTCAGCCTAAAGATTATTTATTCATTTTTGTCTTTTTTTTTCAACTGTAATTTATATTATTTGTGGTATATTACACCAACATCTTACAACGGAAGATGGACTTGATTGTCACTCGTGAAAGAATTTCGATCATAACCACCATTGGAAGGTCCATAATCACAGTGAAGGAGAGATTTTTCTTCCTTCGCAATCTTCGTTGAAAAGATTAAAGCTTTGGACATCCATGGCTGTCACTTCCTTTGAACCAAAAGGGTATTAGTTTTTAGGGTTTGGTCTTATGTATTTGCTGGGCCCTCATATATAGTGGGCTTCAAAATTTAAAAAATTTATTTCAAGATAAAATGACTATGTAAACAAAGTTAACCGACTTCTAAAAACTCTAAAACAAAGAAAAGTGACTTCAGTAATTCATTATTATAAGTTGAGTGGCTATTAAGATATTAAACTCTATATTATTATGTTTTTGCCAAAGTTAAATAGTTATAAGGAGTTGCGGTAAATTCCTTCGAAGTTCCATAATCATGATAGGAACATCAAAAACTCGAATTCTATTTTAGTAGCAAATTTTTAGGGTTTTAAGTTGGCTCCTGAATAGCTATACATGGTGCAGGAGAAAAGAAAATGTCTCATTATCCATAATTACTTGCATTTCAATATGCAATAACAGAAAATTATCATAATATAAAAAATAAAGCTCTCTGCAAAAAGGCAATACAATGCATCTTGATAATTCAATAAGTTGTATTGAAGGACAAAAACCTTTTTTTTTCAAACTTGAGATTAATTCCAACCTACTCTTCTATTTGTGGAACTTTTTTAGTTGCATAAAAGTTTCATAAATCCAACACAATAATATATTTTGTGTAATCTCACAAAAGAGATAAAAAAAGAAAGATATTCATTAGATACTTACATAGAAACAATTTTTAGTATGTTTTTGACAAAATTGAATAATCGTGTAGTTATTATTAGCTTATTACTATGCTTCAACAGTTTGACCTCCATTTTTTTCTCTTGCTTTCTATGAATGAACAAGCCTCTAATTTATAAGTTCATCTGACGTTGGCCTGGTTTGTTTTGCCGCGGAAAATGACTACCTAAAATAAGGGTGGGAGCAAGAATTTTCACTAAATTGGTTCAAAATATAAAGAAGTCAAACGAAAACATTGGCTACACGTACAAAATGGTTCCGCAAAACCATAAAATCAGAATATTAAAAAATAATGGCACGAATGTCCATTTTTTAATGGTAGTGAGATGGGTGAGCCCAACTTTTAGTATATCAAATATACAAGTATTTTCCCAAATTTGAGAGACTTTTCCCTTTTTTTTAAACTAAGTCGAGGGTTGTAAGTGACTTTCAAATTTGTATAATGAAAATGTTGATGATAATAATAATAGTAAGAATAACAATATTAATAATGATTAAAATAAATAAATAAATGATAGTAATGATAATAATAATAATAATAATAATAAAACTATCGCAGATTAGACATAAAGTAAAAGAATTTGTAATGGATCACAAAATCAGTGATCGGTATAAAAAGGTTTGTAAAAGACAATTTTTTAAGGAAATAATTATTTTACGAATAATCACATATATTTTTTCTGAAAGACTATTTCAAAGGAAAGGCGCTCTTTTTTGGCTTTCTAAAATATCTCTTAAATATCCAAAACTTTTTAAAATTACTATCCAAATTAATTTAGAATACCTTTGGATATCATATGTTGACACCCAATTTTGGCCTAACATTTTCAAAATTCATAACTTTTAAGTATTATTTATTCAATAGTTCAAAATACATTTTTATAATTTTGAATAAGTTTATCGTTATTTCTCAAAATTTCAGGATTTTTATCAGTTAATTTTAACTACATTATTTTTTGTGACAATCAATTGAATATGTTGTGAATATCTTGTCTTTGATTAAATTATTATTTTATGTTAAATTGCATTTTTGACATGCCATTTATTTTATTAGTTATGTTTGTTAATATTCATTTTATTTGTTACTTTTATAAATATTCATTTTTTATGTTCTTAGTGCAGTCTAGAAATACGTTTAAATATGGATAAGATTGCATACACATATATTGTGTTAACAGGTGGTTTAGCCCACTTCTTTAATATAGTGGTATTGTAGTAAGGCGGTTTTTCAATTTTCTATTTAAACAATTTCTTGGTCATTAAGTTGGTGCTGGTGGATAAGATTTTCGATAAGACTATCTCCATTCCATCACTATTTTACTCTTCCTTCTCTATATTTGGAGAGAAAATTAGAGAATGACCTCTCCAACCCCTCTCCATATTTCTCTCTATACTCCATTTCTATAGAGGTGAATAGTAGTTCTCCAAATTTGGAGAACTACTAGTTACCTCTCTATTTCACTTTTGATTATTTTAATATTATTTTTAAGATATCGCTAATTAAGTTATTATTATTTGTAATTATTTCAAATGCAATATAACAACTAAAAATAATATTTTTTCTATTTTATTTTAAAAAAATATTAGCACTTTAAATATGTAATTTAAAATTATTTTTAATATCATAATCATATATTTATATAAAAGAGAACCCTACGCCCGCCTATGTGGCGCCACCAAAAGCTAGAATTTCCTTTTAAATTTATCTAGTTCAAAAAATAGCCTTCCCCTTTTAATGAAAAGATATGACTTTTATGAAAATTTGTGACTTTTCTGAAGAGTTGCGACTTTTATGATAAAATGTGACTTTTATAAAAGGTTATGACCTTTTCGCAGGGTTGTAACTTTTCAAAAGAGTTGTGACTTTTCCGATAAGGCACAATAAGTATTTGTTCACAACCCTTTGTTGTCTATAAATAGATGGATTTCCTCTCATTTTAAAACAATGAAATTCTGAACTTTTTCTTCTTCTTCTGCACAATTAAATATTCGTGTACTTTGGTCTTGTTGGGTGGCTCACTGACACCATTATTTTTGTATCAATACACTTGTGAATAGAATCGTTCCATCCTGAGAGGATCTATTTCTTTAAAATTCAGGTACTAGAGAGGAATTGATTCTTTAAGGGGGCACTTTGCATTCAGTGGACTCAATTTTTTCATTTCTGTTTCATTCTATTGTTAAACATCCTGGCACATATTTTTACATTCATTTTATGCTTATGATATTAATTGTTGTTTTTGAATACATGTTTAAATTTTGTTGTTTATGTTTCTGCAAAGTTATTGTTATAAGTATTTGTTAGTACAAATAAAGATTATTTATTTATTAGAAAATTTAATATCTCATGTTGATGTACATCTAATTTCCCAAAGACATCAAATCGTAACACGTTCTAGAGGCAAAAGGATAAATTATAAAATCAAATTAAAGATGATTGATTGAAGGATAGGTGATAAGATGTTATAATTATCATTTTCCTTTACATTATTAATGTGTATTACTACGTAATCTTGTATGTACGATAATTTAATAGTTTAGTTTTAATGGCTGATAGGTTATAAGTATTACTCCCTCTGTCCACTTTTAATTGTCATGTTGCACTTATCGAAAGTCAAGTTGACAAATTTTCAAAGTTAAATTAGATTACATTAATTTGATATTTTGAACAAAAAAAATTAGATTTTCAAAAACTATACGAAAGGTACTATAAATTCCATTTTTTTGCATATCAATATGATGAAAAGATACATAATAAAATCTCAATCAAAGTTATTATCGTTTGACTCTAAAAAGGAAAACTATGACAATTATAAGTAGACAGGGGTAGTATTTATAAATTCTATAATATTAAATTCCCGGGCGAAGCGTGGGTAATTTTACTAGTTATTTATATTATACAAGACTATTAATTAAGTCTCTAATATTTGCAATTATTTTCTAATTAATATAATATCTAAAAAAATATTATTGATAAGTATACCACTTTCATCCCGAATTAACAATTTTTCTAATTTAATTTTTAAAAGTTTTTTTCACTTTAAATATGTAATTTAAAATTATAATTATTTTTCACTATAAAGAATTCACAAAATTACATGATAATTCAAACAATCCACTTTTATGTTATAATGATAAATGATTAAACTACACTTTTTAATGAGTATGAAAATACATGTACCAAAGTTTAAAATGGAACAGGGGAGTAAATTAGTATACAAAATAATTGGATACAAGATAAAATTGTTAATTTAAATAATTTTTAGCTAGACATAAAAAGACAAGTACAAAAATTGCTCATTTTGAATCTCGTAATGCATTAATAGAGAATTTATGGGAGAAATGTAACATTCTTGTAAGTTGAATGTTTATGTAAAGTTTAAAATACTTTTTACGATAATGCAATATTCACTATATAATTGTATTTCATAAAAAAAACAGTTTGATCAGCAAATCCTTTGTTCACCGAGTCAAGGCTCCTATAGAAGTATTTTAGCAGCACATTGTTTAGAAGTCCGTGAGTCGGGCATTGAAGTACCAACTTCTTAAATCTCTGCCACTCTAATGGATAGGCTCACCCTCCAAGCGTTTGGGAAAGAATCTCGTAGAGAGTGTTGTAGTAAGTTCATCCCAAGAGGCGATGGAATCCCTTGGCAATTCAACCAACTATTTTGTAGCTTCACCCATTAGAGAGAATGGGAATAACCTGAGACGGACTTATTCTTGTGATATGTTCTTGAATAAGTATGGACCACAAACGTCCACAAAGTTCCTAATATGCTCATGAGGGTCTTCATGTGCCAACCCTCCATATAATCCTTTCATTTGGAGAAGCTGTAGCATTGTGCTCGTAACATGAAAAACTACATTACCCTGAACAGGAGGTAGACGAATTACACCAACAGCACCCAATTGGATTGGGTCATTCACATTATTAAGGTTCCCAATATCATCTTGGTGGACCAGTTGACTACCATTACTCTTGTTTACGCTCATCTCTTCCTCTGTTCAACACAAGCAACACAAAACAAAAATAAAGTAAGTTGATTCAACTACAACCAAAAAGATCACAATTCAACTTCAATAAAATAATATTAAACAACACCACCCCCAGCAGCAACGCCATTTTAATTTAACGTTTCAAGAACACATCATCTAATTCTAAGTGTGAACGATCGTTATTCAGTATAAAACCCAATAAAGAGTTGGGGTAGAACACACAAGGAGCGGTACGTGTTCAAATTTGATTTGGAAGTACAAACGTGGTCTAATTAGCTATAGGAATAAAAATTATCAAAAAATAAATGTAAACAAGTCTAAAGGGGTGACACGAATGTCAGATGGGGCATTTTGGTTTGCAATTATCAGCTACAACACAATCAAACAATAATGCAATAACAATATAGAGAGGAATTCTCGGGATGTGATCGATTATAGGTAAATTTCACTTTATGGGTAATTGAATACTAATAAATAGCTAAATTTCAGTGGGTAGGCTAGGCTATGAGTGAAATAACTTTCTCTCGAACAACTATCCTGAATCAAGTGATTTCTTTCGAACATCAACACGCTTAACAAATACGAATAGCCCACACCTTAATTCATCTACCCTCTCAAGCTAGATGAGAAGGATTGGGTTTAGGATTCACTCTCTCGAGCTGAACCCATATCAACCCAACACCTACAAACCATTAATCAAAAGCTTTGGTTTCGAAACCTCTCTCTCAAGTAAGTTAAGAACACAAAATTAGAATTGCATTTGCAACTACAATTCATAAATTAAAACTCAGCTAATGACTAAACCCACTTCAATTAAGCATTTAAGTTAGTAATTGACAATACCCATAAGCTAATTCAACCCATAATCACATGATCACACCCCAAGAATTGGGGTTTTAGCTAAACATCATGAAAAGATAAAAAACAATTACCAACTCGATTAGCCATTAGCTGGGTAATAGTCTCTGAGCCTTTACAATGTTTTCCAAAGGTTCAATTCAAAGACCCAAGTCAAAATCCTCAAGAATTCTACAATAAGCACTCAAAACTTAGAGAAAAACTCTACTCTAGAATGGGAACTGTAGTATCTGAGAGAGAATTGTAATATCTGGGTAACCACCCTTCAAAACTCCTTTTCAAAATCAATTTATAGTTTTCAGCTTTTTGGCTTAAAAGTCCACTCGGCGGGATAAGTCATGCTTCACCAAGTTGTTCGACGATCCGCCCTTTACTCACTTTCATCGCCATTTTGCATTGGTCCTCATCATCCCAAGTTCTATAACTTTGGGCGATCCAACTCATTGTCGCGGAATCAGTCGGTGATTCGCCGACTACCCATTTTTGTCACCGACTTGGTTTCTTCTTCCAGGGCTTGCACAGTGGAACATTAATCGAGGTGAAGAGCCACTCGGTGGACCGCCGAGTGGTCTTGGCGATCACCAGGATCCCCTTTCTCCACTTCTTCAGCTTGTTTTGCTTCTTTTCTCCTAATAGTGTCCTTGCCTTGCTCCTTAGCTCATATACCTGAAAATAAATTCTTTAACCTCAGTTTATAGCATAAATTAGGATGTTGAGGATACTAAAACTATCAAAACAAAGCCCTAAATGAGCTCAAATCTTGGACTCATCAGTAGGGAGGTGACACTTAGGGATTAACACAACGTATTTGTTTAGTGGGTGAGAATCATCGTCTTTGAGTTCCAAAAGTAATAAGGCATCGCCATTTACTGAATGAAAATTTTTGGGAAAATTAAATGATCATTTGTGATACATGTCAACAAATAAAGTGGCGAAAGTTAAAAGATAATATTGTAGTATAAAAATAATTGTACAACAGAAAAATGGACTTGATTGACAATCGTGAAATAAATTCAACCATAATCACCATTGCAAGGTCCATAATCCTTTTGACATGAGAGATTCTAATTCCTTCAAAAACTCCCTTTAAAAGCTCAGAGCTATTGGAATCCATGGATGTCACTCAATCTGAACAAAAATGGAGCTAGTTTTGAGGGTTTTAGTCTTATGGATTGGCTGGACTTTCATATATACTGTGCTCCAAGATTTTGGAAATTTATTTCGAGATAAAATTATTATATATGCTACTTTGAGTTCCACAAGTAACCAAACAAAGTTATTGATTGAAAATAATTATTGAAGTCTAACTATCCCATAGCTAACATAAGATTTGTTTTCCTAGTATTATTTCTTGAACCTACATAGGCTTTAGTAATTAATGAATGTCTAACTACACATTATCTAGACGTTGAAGTGAAACTATAAATATAAAGTATTACTTTGGAGACTTGAAGAATATAGAGTTCTTTTATATTTCTTGAGATTCCATTGTTTCTATTCCTAGTTTATAACTAGTAGTTTCTGTTCTCATATAAAAAAAGGTAATGGTATGTTCTAAAATTTCTTGATGTATGTTATTGTCCATTAATGTGTTTAGTATTGAAATCATTCAAGTATTCATTACCTGAAGATATTAATATGGAACTATTTCAGGTAACAAATGCTTTCCCTAATGGAGAACAAAAAAGAGCAAGAGGCATTCAATACAATTTTCAATGCCGGAAGAGATCATATGTGATATATATTCTAAATTCCTAGTTGATTATTTAATGTTTGTTAAGTGTAATTATATATTTTACAATTTTTTTATTTTGGATCTATGTTTTGTAGATAATGCCTCATAGACGCTCTATATCTCATCTCGATGAGACTAATTCCTCTCACATTCAGGGGATGGAAAATTGTCTTACGCTATAGATCAAATGTGGAAACTGAAGAAGTCATTGTTTGTCATATTGAGGAGTTAGATGACATTAAATATCTTATATTTGATTAACATTTTGTTCTACTTATGGAGTAGAAATGATCACCGTCTACTCTTTGTTAAATCTGAATGCAATATTAGTAAACTGTCTTCCTTGCCTAAATTCCATTGATGATAAATTTAGCCATTATTACTATTTATTTGGTTTTGAACCAGATGAAAAAAAAAACAAAAGTTTGATGAGTTGTATTCCACTATAGGTTTTCTCACCCGCAATATATTGGGTTTTAACTCTTTATTCAAATGAATCGTGGAGAAAGACTAAAAGTGCACCATGTTCGTTGTTTCTGCTACTTTCCGAAGGAGTTTGCCTCGAAGGAGCCATCTATTCCGTAGGTACTCATGATAAAACATTCATAGTGGAATTTAGTCTTAAGAAGGAGAATTTAAGAATTATAAATTTTAGAACGATGTAATAGATGTTCTGACAAGAAAGTTTTATAACTTGATAGAAGTGAAAAGAAAAATTAGCAAGTCATTGATCGTTCAAGATGGGAAGTGGGTGAGTTTACTTTGTGGATTTTTTCGGAGTTGCAAAACTTAAGGAATGGGAGAATCAAACTATCATGTTTTCTAAGGCATTTTGTTCCTAAGTTGCTCGTACTCGGGTGCGGGTGTCCGATATGGGTGCAGATCTAAAGGTCGGATCATGATCTAATTTTTAAGATTCAGGGATATGGATCCATGAATAAATAAGGGTGTCTGGATTTGCTTACAAATAATTAGAAAATCTAAATATAGAGTTATGAAACCTAAACTATGACATATTATGTAGAGAACTTGAGGAGAATCCTGGATGGAGATCTAAGGTAAAAGAGTAACTTAGAAATTTCTATATGAAAGATATTCCATTTCCTTCAATTCACCTTAGCTTTTGTATTGATTACAGATATAATTAACATTGTCCAGAGTTTTTCCATAAATTTTGGTCAAAATATGCACAATCATTTGACCGAATCGGACACGAATTCCACACCCGCACTCACACCCACATCGTATTGACACAGGTGAAACACCAAAAGTGAAGAGTCGGAGTAACATAGCTTTGTTCTAGCTTGAAAACATATTTCTAGGGTTGCTTTGGTAGCAGTACACCTGATGGTGAGAGTGTTTTCATAGCTTACAAGAAAAATTGGATTACATTTTTTTATTTTCAGAAGAAAAGTTGGTGTGAAATTAAAACAACAGAGCTTGAAGAAAATATTGTATCTATAGTCTTGTACATAGACTTTTATCTTGTATCTACTGTTAGTTTTGAAATATATTATTTTGGAGGTAACTAGTTTGCTTTTTGGTATTAATTCTTATGGAAGACATCACTGTATATATATATATATATATATATA